>WNNJ02003822.1:0-233732 GCA_012934845.2 Pomphorhynchus laevis
AATATACACGATTTTTTTGTCAACCACTGATCCGAGTGTCGGGTCGTGGAGGCAGTGCACGAACCAAACTACTCTAGACATTGCAATCCTGGGCGACATACCAGAGTTCTTTTCCAGATGGCCCAAGGCGGTTTACGGCCGGCTTCTAGATTTGAACTCTCCACCGGTATCGAGGTCTACCTCGAGGTCTCTTTCCAGAGAGTTCGGCCTGAAAATCCTTTGAGGAAAGCGATCTCTAGACATCCTCAGGACGTGTCTTAGCCACCTCAGCTGACTTTCTTCGATGTTGAGAAGCAATGACTTTACCCCGAGTCCATTCCGAATGAGCGAATTCCTAAACTTATCTCTAAGGCTAAGACCGACCACACAGCGAAGGAACCTCATTTCGGTCGTCTGTATCAGAGATATTATCTTTACGGTCATAACACAAAGCTCATGACCAAATGTTAAGATAAGAACGAAGATTGCGTGATAAACCGAAAACTTTGCCCGAAGACTCCATTCCCGCTTCACCAAGACAGACCTGTACAAAGAACGCATTGATGGGTTAGCTGCACAAATCCGCTTCTCAATCTCCTTACAGTTCCTGCCGTCCATCGAGAACAATACCCCAAATACCCCAAGATGCTTGAAATCCTCCACATCAGGAAGAACCTTTTCCCCAATCCGGATTGACATTGGCACATGAATCCGAGACGAACACATTGAGACAGTCTTGGAGATACTAACAAACATCCCTGCCGCTTGACATCCCATCGAGAATCTATCTAGTAGACGTTGTAAGTCCTCAGGACAAGAAGCCAACAAAACAACGTCATCTGCAGAAAGCAGAGATTGTATCCTGATGGAACCGAACCGAAGACCGACATCAGTCAGAGCAGCCTGTCTCGAAATTTTGTCCATGTAAACAAGGAGCAAAAGTTGAGACAAAGGACACTCCTGACGAAGCCCAACGCTTACTGGAAATGATTAAGACTTCCTACCTAGAACACGAGCACAACTCATACTTTGTTTATTCAGAGAAGTTACAGCTATCCGAAGATAGTCTAGTACTCTATACTCCCTTAGTACCTCCCACAACCTCTGTTGCGGAACTCGGTCGAACGCCATCTCTAAATCTACAAAACACATGTAGATCGGTTAAGCGAACTCCCGAGACGGTTCAAGGATAGTTGAGAGAGTAAAGAGTTCCACGACCTGGACGAAAGCTACATTGTTCATCTTGCAACTGTCCCTCAACCATAGGCCGTATACTCAACTCAAGAATCCTACCAAATAGCTTACAAGTTTGGCTAAGAAGAGAAGGCTATGACGATATAATAGCGTTATCAATTTTATTACTTAAAAACTAAAATTTATTTATATACTAAAATAAGTTTCTCCAGTCTAATGTTTTTACAGTAGATACATTCTCCAAAATAAATAATTTGGGATCGCCGAACAAAAAAGAATCATAGGCTCGTAAAAATGCCATTTGATGCGTATAATGGTACGTGTATGTCTAAATTAATTTGGCAAATTATTTAATAAAAAATATTTTTTAATCAAAGTTTGATGTTCATAAAATTCAACACTTATTAACTATAATGCTAATCTTCTGATATACGAACTTTTGAATTATAGATTAAAAATGTTGAACGTTATGAACCTAAAATTTCGATAAAACTGTTTATTAATAAATAATTTGCAGGTAGTAATTGTTTATTCATAAAAATGTATCCATTACAGTTAGTACAAATTTAATTACAATTCAAAAATACTCAAGTTAATTTAATGATATATACGAATTTTTATAAGAAAAGTGAATTTTTAGAAAAAGTACAATTACTTGGGCCTATTAACGAAAATTAAACGGTTATGGTCGCCACAACAAATAAACCTGTTGAAAAAATAATTAAAAATGAAATAGACAATTATACAGTAAATATTTATTATTTCTAATTAAATTTATGTATTTTTAAAAATAAAAACTTAATTAGAAAATAAAAATACTTAAAAACTAGGAGAAAAATAAAAAAGCCATTTAATTAGAATTTGTGTAAGACTTCGGTTTGCCTAAGCAATTTTATTGACTTGTAACTGCTTGACAGTGATAAGCTTGAACTGCATGACAATAGCGGTTTATCATGCCCGCCGGTGTTTCTTATAACATTAATAATTTTATATTAATGCAATACATCGAAATTTATAATAAAATCATGGCTAAAGTTAAAAATTAATTTTGGATTTCGCAAAATATGTAAATTTAAGAATATAGAGCACGTGAAGTGAGTAAAAAGTAAAATTTAATTGTTAAAAAATTAAATTAATTTTAAACCTACGTCGATTATCATGTTGAATAAATTTATTATGCAATTTAAGATTTGCAGTGGTTTTCTTTCTAAGTTCGCTACGTCTCTTTCTATATTCTAAATGAATATGATCTTAATAAACGTAAATTAAATAGATTATTTTTATTACCTCTCATGCTTTTGTTGTATTCTTTGTCAAGATTATTAACATTCTTATGCCAGTCGTCGATCTCCTGATTGAGCTTACAGAGAATATTTTCATTAAATGACCTAACAAATAACGACGACTGGTAAAATCAAAATTAAAATGGCTACTCTAATCGACATTCAAAACAATATTAGATATCGCATTTATTATAAAACCTTTAAACATAAAAAATTCTAACAAAAAAATCGATTTATTTCAAATTAATGGAATTCCATTCGAATGATAAAAATATCAGAAGAGTATGAATCAAATAATATGCTGTTTAATTAAAATCATTGATCTGTAAAATGCTTTGTATTTTCACATAGATTTTGGTTCGAATTCTCCAATCTGCTAAATTATTACATCAAAAGGCAATCTTAGGATATGGAATAGTACTTATTCAAAACGTTTATTGTAAAAAGCCAGTACGAACTTATAACGAGTATTTGAATTAAAACATACCCTTTTTAAGTATTTTATTTTTGAAATACTAAATACGTGTCAATTTCCTCAATTTGCGTTTCGACGTAATCCGAATTAAGCAAATTCAAATACGAACAAAACTTCTTCCAAGTGCACATTTTACTACGAATTAGTACCAAAGTGCACATTTATTCTCTACGTACGATATATTTCACTTATAAAGCCAAAATATGTTTAATTATTATCATTCTGCTTCAAAAAATAAATTACTTTACAAATGTACGAGCAAGATCCAAATAATGATAGCAAATTACAATGTCGGATCAAGAAATAGGAACCGAAACCTGATGGCATAGTAGTTTCTCTTGATGACATCTAATTCTTATTTTGATACATCGTCTGTTATTTATTAGTCAATTCATAACAATTGACTTTTATTTTAAATTTAAATCTTTTATTTTAACTTGATATAAATATAAATTCTATAAAATCTTATGTTATTATTTATGATTATTTTTATTTATATATCGTATAAAATACATAGACTCAGTTATCCGAGAATTATGTCAAAGGTATTATGTCAATAATACCTTTGCTATTAATAATGATATCATTGATTGTAGGGTTTGTAAACAATCTATGTACGAATCTATGTTAATAATTAATTATTATATTCTTAATTATTATATTATTATCTGAAGTAGACCTATTACCTGTTCCAGAGAAAATGCTATTCACAACAAATTCAACAACACGAGACAGATCAGCACGGATGGGTCAGGTTCATTCTGAGTTTACTCATGGCACTATGGAGCCGTCGTTTATGGAAATTTTGTGTTTACATTTGTTATCTACATGCCTCGTTAGCATGTCTCTGTGTAAAAGAAGTAATTAAACTCGTAGGATTGTGAAATAATCCGTATTTCATTAATCAGTTGTTAAATAATATAGTTTGTCCCAGAATAAAAATCAAACTATATAACTAAATTACATTGAAGTTAATACGTCATTTGCATGTATTCGGCCCCTCTGCTATGTTTGGTCGAGGAATAGGGGTCAAAACCAGATAACATAATATATCTTGATTAACTTAAATCCTTATTCTCTTCTAATTGAGGTATTTTAATAAAGAAATAAATAAATCTTACCCCTGAACGTAATTAAAAGAATATAAGAGCTAAACCGATCCAGTCTAACATGACACTTACCACAACAATGAAATAATGTGTGTGACCGGAAAAGTTTTCGAATACGCAACTTTTAAACGAACTTTTAATACGAAGTAAAGTTTTTATAGGCATCAACTAAAGGCATCAGCTACAATAGTGTCCTTAAATTTTTTTTAAACTATTAATTGAATTTATTGAGTAAATTCGCCCACAGACAAATACTGAAATACTTTCATCGATTCACAAAAATTTTTATTATAGATATTTTAAATCATCAAAATAAACTGCTATGTTATCACGTTTCGGCCCCTATTCTGGACCCAACATAGCAAAGGAACCGAATACATGATAAGCTAACTGTAAAGGTATGAAAATCTGAATTATCGAAAATTTTAAGATTCAGATTTTAGAAGTTTTAAATTTATTTACACCACAAAATACGTAAACTGATTTAATTTAGAAGATAAAACAACAACTCGGCAAAAGGTAAAAAAATATAAGCTGTGGCCATTTAATGGTATATTGCGTCGTGATTGTTCGTAATAAGAAATAAAGATTGATGGCATAAGCGCTTAAAATGGTAACTAAATATCATTCTATCAGTTACATTAACTGACTAAATTTTATGAATTAATCATGAATTTACAATATGCTTACTTGTCCATTGATTTAAGCTTACTTTCAACAGACCGTTGTCGTAAGCACATTCTGGTCAAAGTTGCTCCGATTTCTTTAGTTTCACTCAGATTGCCTAACAAGCAGAAGATTCTAATTAGAAAATGAAACAAAAGTAAAAACCCGATGATTTTGTGGCAATATCCGCAATCCGTTGAAACGAATCGACAAATGCACCAAAACTAACCACAAAATTTCTGCAAACAATCAAATATTCAAAAGTTGAAAAGTAAAATATAGTGCGAACCTGGTTTGGCCGTGCAACTTATTTGCCTTGGAAATAAAATCATCCCAAACAGGTCCACTGGACTAAAATTAAACCAAATGTGAATTCGACAGTGGGAAAACTCAATATTGACAAATTAACAAGATCATTAAAGATGAAAATGGTTATAGAAAAGTTTAACATTTTGATTCCCAGATACAACCGAAAATGTTATTTATTTTGCGTTAAGAAACTATAAATTCATAATTGCAAGAATAATCTGGTAGCTAGTGGTTTATTTGAAGAATAAACCACTAGCTACTTTTATTTGATGAATTAACTTCATCAAAAATTAGTGTTTTATTTTTTGATAAATTGATCTGGAATTTATTCTATAATTTCTTATTAAACTAATTGAATACAACAGTTTGTCCATTTTTTGTCTATTTAAAATTTTATTTCTATTAATTTAAAGTTTTACTAAAATGCTTAATTTTAACTGAACCTACAACTAGCCTAATTTAGAATCGCCTAATTCTAAATTAAAATTATAAATTATCGAAATTGCTTCTCTTGATAAAACTAATAAATTCACTTTTATTCCTAATTTATTAAAATAAAAACGATATTATAGTTTGTAAACGCTTTTATAGTTTAAGACAAAAGATAATGCATTAATAAAAATTTCTACAATGTGAATTAATATAAACTTTAATTTATGATCAAAATTTCAATTCCTTGATTTCGGTATAATTCAAAAAATTTAAATGTAAAATACATTCACTGATAATAAGCAGTTCTGCTCGAAAATCAAGTATTCTGTAGATTATGCTATTATTAAAATATTATTAGAATATATATGTAGAGATTCCATATAAAAATAAAACAGCTAATTCCATATTCAAACAGAAATTTATTCAAAATTGGAAGGAAGAAAAAAGATTGGTACCGTTTACTTGAGTAAAATTAAAATTAGCAAATTTATTAAAGATTAAGCCCAAACAGAATAAGCTAGGATACATCTATGAATTCAAATGTGAAACTTGCTCACTGCATTATGTAGGACAAACGGGAAGAACATTGGATATAAGAGCAAAAGAACATAAGACAACGATTAAGAATGCTCAATTAAACAAATTCAAATTAAACTACAGTCACAGCATGTGATAAATTCTAATCATATTCTGGATGTATCTTTAATAATAACTTTAAAAATTGAGGATATTACATGTCAAAGAAAATAATAGAGTTGATTTACATTATCCCCAACGAGGATAGAATCATTTCGGGAAATAAAGCAGACCTTACTCCGAAATTAAATCCTCGAATGAGCTGGACAATTTTTACCACCACCTAATAGTAAAATAGACATTGTTTACGATTGACTATTTTTTGTACTATTTTTAATTGTTTTTTATTTTCAAATTGAATAATTCTTGATAATGGCGTGTCTACGTGCCACCGAAATATTGAATCAAAATTGTGAAATAAATAATTATGTCTCTTCACCTGATTTACAATATAAAACATAGCATTCTTTGTAGATTATGAAAAAACTTTAATTGATAACTTTTAGATTTGTAATATCAATCATTTCTTAATCTTTAACTAACAAAGATAAGTAGATATTAATAATCCTTTGAAAATACTATATCTATTAAAGACCATTATAATTATTGTTATAAATATATCCTAAATATATTTTTAATTTACAATGTTTCAATTTACGTGTATAATTTAGATATGTGTTTAATTTACATTATTTTAACGAATTTATTTTATTTTATGTGACTAAATCTACCAAAGAATGTTTAATAGAATTCAAAAATAATTGTTATAATATAAATAACTTATATTATACAACTAAATTATATTTAAGGACTTAATAAATCAATGTTTACTTTAAAGGCAGTAAATGTCAGCTGTACAACGAATTTTACTACATTTCAGCGCAGTCTGAATTCGACACAAGTATCTTAACTTATATGTATTAGTAAAAAATTATTTAAAAAAATTATTATTTAAAATAATAAATTTCAAATTTGTAGATAATAAATTGTTTTATTTATTATTTAAAAAATAATCACCTTTAAATCAGATATGACAGAATAGCACAACTCGCTTAAATTATGAGATCGTTCCTCCATATCTTCGATTACTTTAATTCTGTCTTCGTCAAGAAGCATTTCCTTCCCAATTTAGTACAAATCTATTTTTATCGTAGCAATATGGATATGGTCGACATCAGTTTTATTTTGCTGAGATGTTAATGCGGCGGATGCGAATATACCGCAAAAGCGATAAGCAAAGATCTGAAATTATTTTAGACAACTATTCAAGAGAGAAAACAAGCAAAAAACAGTAAAAACATAATTCAATGGTCAAAAGTAACGCAAATAGTTCGGTATTTTTAAAGATCCTTTTTTAACCACATTGCAATTTTACGGTATGGCGACAAGCAAAACATGTAACAGATTCTGAGTGTACACAACAGCATAGAGTTAATATTCGGGACACAGCAGTTACGCAGTTTATTTTACGAGTGATGGTTTCAGTTCTGAAACTAATGCTTGTGTTTAACTATTTTTATTCGGCATAGAATTCGACTATACAAAGGTATTGGTGGACGACATCATACTTGGGCAGAATTATGTAATGGAGAAACATGCGTTATATGTTTTGTTTTATTCAAAGAACAAGACGGTTAAATTACAAATACATAATATGTGTTGTTGTAAAAACAACACAAATTAGCAAAGGAATGAATTGTATAGTCTAATGTGCTACTGTGTGTGCCGAAGGCGTAACATACTACTTGAATATAATCAATTATTAAAGGGTGTGAATCGTTGATACTCTTAAAGAGTGACGCTTTCATTTCATTTGGATATATTACTAGTCTTACCTAATCAATGACAAATAACTGTAAGCCACATTAAAGTTATAAAATAAATTATTTAAAGGCTAATTCCGCATTTAAATTATAACTACTTTTAAGTAATTACTTTTAATACTATCTTATTATTTTTAATTATTATTATCACAATTTCCTTAAAATATTTATATACTTCAAATAAAAGTTTGCACTTATATAAAAAGTGCAGACTAGTATTACTAAGTAAATGTTTTAGTTGTCAATGCATATTGTTGATGACTAAGTTACAGTAATGTCTGTGGTGAGTTATATTTCTTTTCTGATTACAGGAAATGTACTGATGATCAGTTGACATTCGTCCAACTGATCTATAAGTATGGCATTTAATACTGAATTTTAATATAGATATTGTATTTAATTACTGGATTGAGTGATTTAAGTGTTGATCACAGGTCGTTTCCAAATTCTATTAAATGAATTTAAATTAAAATAATTAAATTAAATTAAAATTTTATTTTAACATAGTGTAGTATTTTAAGATGCGCACCATAAAATGTAAAAAATATAATAATGCAATATAATAATACAATATAATTAATTGTTATCATTGAAGCCAGACGCGGAAGAACGGTGGCAATACCGTTTCGTCATCACAATGACTCATCAGTGCCAGATCCATCCCACTACTGGATGCAGAGGAGGACTGGCAAACGGCACACGATTCATGTGTATGGTACTTCATACACATGACTCGTGTGTATGGTACTTCATACACATGACTCGTGTGCCGTTTGCCAGTCATCCTCTGCATCCAGTAGTGGAAGGGATCTGGCACTAATGAGTCATTGTGATGACGAAACGGTACTTGCTACCGTTCTTCCGCGTCTTACTTCAATGATAACACTGTATTTCACGCGGATTGGTCTCACTCTCTTTTGAGATTCGTAATATAATTAATATATTCGGTTTTTATTACAGTTTATTCAAAGTCCAAAGATTGTATTTTAAAAAATCTTTTAATATTATTATATTTTAAAATATTTACACTGCTATTATTTTCCAGGTATATAATGGGATTCGAACAAATAAAATTATTTTCCAGAATCCTATAGAAGGCAAATTTTATGTAAATAGATAATCTCTAACTGGAATATTGAAAATTATGTATATACTGTAAGCATTTCGCTATGAGTGATCTGTGGACATTAATTTACCTTTTTATTTGTCTACTATCAATCGTACGATACTCCCTAAACAGTATATACTTTAGCGTGTATTGTTAATTATAGCATAATACAATTAAACCATCTCATCCTTAGAAAGTGCAATGATCGGCACTTAACCATTATACTGACTAAGATGATATAATTGAAAAGTTGATGTAATTGCCTACGAATCCAATACAAAGTAAAAATCGACACAGAAACATTAATCGGTTTATTAAATTGAGTACAGAGAAGACTACAAAATCTGTTTTATTTTACTATTTTGCTATATTTAATTGTGAATTAAATTACTATCATAGATAATTATTAAAGATTATTAATTATCTATTATTACTAATTATTAAAGCTCTAATTAAGGCCCATTTTACAGAACCTATGTCAATGTAATATACCATATAAAAATAATAATATAGATAATATATAATATTATAATTTATATAATATTTATATATAATATACAAATAAATATTTTATTATAAAAATAATAATCTATTAGAAATAATTTTTTATAGTGGCAAATGCACGCTTATGCGCGCATACAAGTCCACGTAGAAGAAAAAACCAAACAAGAAAACAACAAAAATTAGATTGAAAAATTAAATTGTATATTTGCTTGCTTATATGTAATGTGGAATATATGCAATGTGGAATTGCAAGCATTCCACATTCAGTGGAATGTGGCAAGGCACATAATAATCTAATTATTAAATTATTAGATTTAATAATTAATATAATAAATTAAATAAATATAATTATTTTATTATATTTAATAATTAACACTATTAATTATATTAATTAATATAATTATTAGATTGCATATAATTACAATTACTTTTTCAAAAGGGCTCAAAATTTAGAATTTATTAAAGTAAAACAGCTAGGAAGGATATAATTCTTAATTTATATTTTTCAACACAAATTCATTAACCGGTTTATTAAGTTGTGTGTGGAGGAAACTATAGCAATATATTTCATACATATGGAATACATTTTTATTTTACACACTTTAATTTTTAAGCAGCTAAATGCGTGTAAGGGACAAAATAAAACAAAACTGATATAAAACTTAGAAATACTATATAATGATAAATACAAAAAATAATATAACGGGAAATACAGATTTTACAAGTCCAAATGATTTTTTAAAAGTATGTAATTTTAATTGACTATATCAAGTTTGTGATTTTTTAAAATTGCGCGTTAAATCGCTGAATTTATACTTTTAAAGTGTAAACTCATAGTTGAATTTACACTTTAATAATAAATTATTGATTTTTTATAACTTATAATTTATGTCAACATTATAACTTTTTATTTTTATTCATGAAAGGAAACCATAAAAAGTAATTTGGTCATCAAGTTGCTATATTAAATTATTGTCTCCACTATTATTGTCTCCAAAAGACGGATACAACGTACAGTTTGCACAAGTGGAAATGTTTTCCTTACAAATTGTATCGTTTGTTTTTACAGAAAGGCAGCAGAGGAAAATTTCAGCAGATCATTAAAGGACCGAAACACGAAAGGTAGGCGTAGGCTCACTGCTGATGAGGTCCACCTACGCTGATTGTAGTGTACAGTGCTGCATCTAAGATTAAAGAATTCACACGAGGATAATTTATGAAGCCGACCAAATGATGATACTCGCTCGTGTATGCAATTATTCATTCTATTAACCTGGCAGATTCCGGTTTCCTGTCAAGAAAATTCAAAAGACAGATTGTCGGTTGTTTCCGTCAACTGTAGTGCTATCTCCGTCTTTTTGTTACAAAAGACGGAAACAACGTACAGTTTGCACAAGTGGAAATGTTTTCCTTACAAACTGTATCGTTTGTTTTTACAGAAAGGCAGCAGAGGAAAATTTCAGCAGATCATTAAAGGACCGAAACACGAAAGGTAGGCGTAGGCTCACTGCTGATGAGGTCCACCTACGCTGATTGTAGTGTACAGTGCTGCATCTAGGATTAAAGAATTCACACGAGGATAATTTATGAAGCCGACCAAATGATGATACTCACTCGTGTATGCAATTGTTCATTCCAAAAATGATAACATTAAACATTTAATCGAGCTTAGCATTTAGCTTAAGATTGAACTTAAAAATATATATTTATTCCTTCGAGCTTTGTAGATTCATAAGAACGAAAAAAGAGTAAAAATAGGTTTTAAATTATTTAAAACTATTTTCAAAAATTTCTTTCAACCTATAATTTTACTAAAATATTTATTCTACTTTAGAATGTATTACTAGCCTCATTCTTTTATGATTTTTTAAATTATAAAATCAATGCCTGCTTCAAAAATCATTTATTCAAAATTATTCATAGTAAATTCAAAAAAATCAGTTTGAGCTAATTTTTAAATAATAGTTGTGAATTTCGCCAAATATTGTGATTTAATGATATGAATATCAAAACACGTTTACCTTTTAGAAAACAGTAGATATATAATGTATATCTACTGTATTATAATATCTACTATATTATAATTATATAATATATATAATGCTTCTTTGATATATCACAAATTATTTTGAATTATTATGTAACTGTAAAAAATATGAATAGAATAAATATCTCAATACAACGACGTGAAGTTGCTATTAGATCGATAAATATGTACAAATAGGCACCAATTTTTCAAATACTTTGTATCGTTTCTAATGGCTCATATATAAATGGCATTCAAATGTTCGAGAGAAGTCAGCATACTCGAACATTTCGATACATAATATTTATCGATTTCGATATCGTTTATTTACTGAACATTTATGAGTCACAACTTACTATTTACTAAAATTGAAGATGAAAATTACATCCAAACCAAAACTAAAATGACCTTCGATATGAACTCATTTGTTTCGTCTTTTAACGATATTTATCTGCTAGAACTCAATATGCAAACTTGGAAATGAATATTTGATGAATTGAATTTCGTCTTTACAAGATATGATGGAGTAAACTACGATTTCGCTGAATTCAATTATAAATCTTATTCATTGATAAAACTTGTTTCGCTACAGTTGCCATCCAAAAAGAAGCATTAGTGTTTGACTAAGCAGACATATTTTCGTTATTTTCGACACAAATCAGATGTGTTGCCAGATTGACTTTTAGAGAATAACATTCTTTTGTCAAACACCAGCTAATTGTTAACTGAATAAGCGTTTGATCGTGAAACATGGAATTTTAATTATGTACACACAAACACGTTGTGCTCATTTATTTGATTAAAACCCGCCAAAGAGACATGTTCATACTTGCAATTTAGTTAAACTTCCGCATTGGTTTAAAAATCATAATTTCGAATATCTTTAAATTTACAAAACCATCAAGCAGGGAGGAGGTTTCTAATTTAGTATATTGAACTTTATCAAGTTATAAGCTTTAAATTAAGTTTGGAGATAAAAGTGAAGGTCATATTTCAAGATAATAAAAAGCTGCCCTAAGCACATTGTCCATAATTTTGAATTAAAATATGTATCATTAATCTTAGAAGTAAAATAAGAGATTTAGGAATTATTTAGTAAGACAACAATATTTTTGTCATATTCACATTAAAAAATTCATTAAATTAAATGTCTGATTTAACGACATTATGACGTCACAATGACGTCATTTAACGACATCATAGCGAATTATGCATTTAACTTTAATTTACTAAATGACATTTTTATTCACTTTAAACTGTTTAAACGTTTAAGCATTTTAATGCAAGTATCATTCTTGCATTAAAATGAGTTTAAGTTTATATTATTAACTTTATAACTTCTAATTTGGAAAAATATCTTATCTTTAATAATTTATAATTTAGAAAATTTATAGTTATGAAATATAATAAAATATTAAATAAGTTTAAATGCGAAATTATGCATATCGCATGCTTTTGAATTTATAAATTTATTAAAAAAATAATATTGTTTCATTCCTTTTTAACCTTAAATAAGTAAGAGTGCATTATATAGCATTTAACAGTAGAACATTGATGTATCTTGATGCTAGCACGTTAATAAATTAATATTTTCATAACATTATGATAAAATATGAAAAGTGAAAAACATGAAAGTGAGAGTAGAACTAAAATTTTACAATACGCAGTGAAACAACTTAATTCATTCGATATATTAATACAACTAGTTATTTTAATAACTTTATACTATTTATCAATGCATTTATGCTATTTAAACATAATTTTGAATTAAATATTTATTTAATATTTAAATAAATATTTAAATAAAATTTAAAAATTTAAATAAACATAATTTTGAATAAAATATTTATTTAATATTTAAAACGTTACTTAAAAGAGTTTTTTTAATATTAATTTATGTAATTAAATACCAATACTACTTTAATGTGGTATATTTTAATATGTTTTAAACCAGAATCTTTGATTCTTTTGAAGCCTAATTAATCTTATTTTATTTATGCTATTTAAACATAATTTTGAATTAAATATTTATTTAATATTTAAAACGTTACTTAAAAGTTTTTCTTTAAAATATTTATTTCTGTAATTAAATACCAATACTACTTTAATGTGGTATATTTTGATATGTTTCAAACCAGAATCTTCGATTCTTTTAAAGCCTAATTAATCTTATTTTAACCGTATTTTTTATGTCGAAATTTCAATTTGGTAAATTTTTTAAATCATAGATTTGTCTTATAAATTATCGTACCTGCATTAAAATAGTGATTACTTAATTAACTCCGTAAATAGTCAACATTTAATCCGCAGTATTTTGCGCATTGCATTAGACATTATTTTTTCTGTTAATTTAAAATCTCAATTCTAACAATTATTGAGATATTACACAATTTAGAATTGACATTATAAAGATTTTACTAATCAATATCTTATATTAGGTTTTGCTTACCTGCTATTGCAGTTTCCAATTCCAGAGTATATTATAAAAGATATTTATCACTTACAAATATGCATTTCTATATTTATGCAGCCAATTCATAATACAATTTAGATTCAGATGTATTGATCATATCAAATCTATTAAATCTATTTCTGAATGCTGCACGTTTATTAACTAATAAGTTTCCTTATGTCAAACCTAATTTCAGCACATTTTACAATGTCATCTACACTTATCACACGTATGTATTTTATCCAAAATTTTTCGCTTTTAATATTTAATTCTATGCAAAAAATGCTATTATTGTAATAATTTTATCAGTAGTTTCAAGATTTTCAATTACAGCAGTCCAATCTTCCAAAATTAATTTAAAATAGGAAACCAGATTATTTTACAATACACATGCCTTATCACGAATATTTTCAAAATTTCCTCTCGGGAATTTCTACTAGACAGATTTTATCAGCTATGAAATTATGTTAGCAGCTACAAAATTCAAGAAATATATTTGGGTTAAAAATTTTAAACTGATCGTTTTTTTTGTCGACAGAATAAGCTATAGATATGAAAATATTAGAGATCTCAATTAATAAATATAAATAATAATTAAAAAGTTAATTACCAAAGTTTTCAAAAATAAACACTTTTGCAGGAGCAACATAGAATATTAGGTTTAAAAATTCAAACTGGTCGGTGTTCATTTAATAAAATGATCCACAAATACACTTACCAAGTTAAATAATTAACTTGTTGTAAAAAGGTTAATTGATGCATAGTGTGATAAACTATAAACTATAGTGTAAACCACCAATCTGACTTCAATTCAATCATTTTATTCTTCGTGTTAATGGAGAAACGAATAGAGTAGCACTAAGATAGTTTATATGTATAATGGCAAAATGTTGCCAGCACAATTTCTGCTATTCGTTTTGATTAAGAATAGCGGACACTGCTATCTATAAAATATATCTTTCCTTAGCGTGAAATAATAACGGTAAAATACTTTCATAACGATGTAGATAACGAGATGAAGAGTAATTTTACCAAGTCCGGTGATCTTCGTTTCGTATTCAATTTGCCCTTGTTAGATATGGTTAAGGTCAATTTGATAAAATTGCTATTTCATTAAAAACATCTGCAAAACATTTTTTAATAAAAATGTTACACGAAATCGCTATATATTGCTAATAAATTATGATCTAGAAATCTAAGAACAAATAGCATGGTCAAGTGTCGCCACTATATTGAAATCAAGCGATAAAATATTACATTAGGAAATTAGCTTACCCATTGGGGTATTTGACAAACAAGCATACAAATATAGACTTGTTAATATGTCTGGATGCCGACCATTATTTTTAAAAGTATGAAAATATCTTTTAATTTATACAGTTAGAAAAGCAACAATCGAACGTTAAATTAAGAACTCTAATAAAACAACGAAGGAACGTAAAATGCTTTAAAATTAATAAATAAATGCACAGCAGAAATGTAAATTTAAAAATGAAATGACGAATTGTGAAAAACATAATTCAGACGCGAAAGAATTACGAATGCCGTTTCGTCATCACAATGACTCATCAGTGTCATTGTGATGACGAAACAGCATTCGTCATTCGTTCGCGTCTGGCTTACATGTTTTACAATAAATTCAGGCGGAATGGTCTCACTCTCCTTAAATAAAACATAATTGCAAATAAACGTCGTAGCAATAACACGATTAACACTTTAGGAAAAAATTATGATTTTTGATTCTAACTACCGATTTATTCATTACTAAATAAATTAATGAATGAAGCTGATTTTAGATATATTTAGTTTCTTCAATTATCTGGATTTAACAAATTCTTAAAAGATTAAAAATGTTTTTTATTACTTTCAATAGCTCAACGATGTATCAGCGACCAGAACTAGCTGGTTGGAGGAGTGCAATCAGAAGATAAAAAATTAAAGTGGTTATTAAAAAATCTGAAAACACAATTAAGCCGTCGCATTCGCGTTACTACTTTTTTAATTGCGATAATGTTTTCTTGTGTAAATATAATAATTAATTATGAATTCTCACAGTGGGTTTAATCTTTAATTTTAAAAACTAAATAAATTTTAATTTCCATATGATGGCAGATTTGATGGCCTTACAGTTAATGAAAAATCATAAAATCTCGTAACGATTGAAAGATTTTGATAATTATTTATTTCGAATCGATTTAAAAATGATTACATCTGTCATTCTAAAACCCAACTTCAATATTTCTTTAGAAGTAGTAATTTTATCAAGCAAAATTAAGAGTAAAAATTCTTAATATCATCAAATACACCGTTATCAAGAATGTATGCTGATTTCAGAGCAATATACAACCAACGAACCTAAAAGGAAAATATGTACATAATTCAATGTTTTATATTTGACAAAAGCCATCACGTGATGACCGACATGGCTAATTAAGGAAACTATTTCTTAAGACAGTCGCCGTCAGTGATAATTAATCAGTCTTTAAGCATTTGTACTTAAATAGAATCTCATTCGTCCTTAAAAGCAATATATAATTAAATTAGATGTTCCACATGTATGATTTTATATGTGAATGTGGCAAAATACAATTAATGTCAACACATTCTGTAGAAAGAAATTCGGCATATCGTCTTTATTGAAATAAATCAGAATGTTAACGAAGCTACAAAACTAACAGATGCCAGCTCAAATACGACATTTTGATACACCAGAAGGCATTAAATCTATCTTAATTTGTTTGTAAATAACCCAAATATAACACCATATGAAGTAATGCAAATACGAGGCGATATTTAAATAAATACCATAAATACCAATCGTGTTTTCAAAGCCAGACGAAATTTAGAAATTTTACACGAGCTAATAACGTCTACACATGACCTTTGTAATGTTATATTATTGATTGAAATCAAATCCATAAAAAATCATATTTTTTAGTACATGATTTGTCAATTTGAGGATAGTTTGCCTGAGGGGCTAGATGTCGATCATTTTATGTTAATGAAAATTCCCGAGGTAACAAAAGCTAAAAGGGTTGATTAACATACTTTCAGTTATTATATATATGATATAACACTCTTTTGGTGTTTTATACATTTATTATAAAGTTAATGAAAATAAATAAATTATAATTGATTAAAAAGTTTCTATTTTTACATAAATTGTGTATTATGTAAATTCTGTTATAAAAATACCTGTGATCACATGTGATAAAATAGAAAATAAAATATGCCACAATATCTCATAACGTGCTACTTAGGGAATACACAATATATACTATAAATCATATGATGTTGCGTTAAGTCAGTTTTAATAATAAATAATGATAAATATTAATAAATAATTACAAGTGCTTCTTATAATAAAAAGTGCTTCTTATATTTTTTAAAAATTAAATATTTTAATTTATAAATTACTGATTATAGCTTTAAAAAAAGCACAGTCGTTGTTAATATTTTGCAAAATTGTACAATTTCCGGATGTTCATCAAATTTCACAGATATTTAAAAGATATTTTATGCATACAATTGGCCAAATGGCTATATACGTTGGATATAGTAGATAGCTTGTAAAAATTTTAATATATCGTTTCATAGCTTTTAAAGTGTCAAAATTAACACTATTGTAAATGTCGCGATCATTATATATAACTAGAAGGTCTATATATATCTTAAATTATATATCTCAATTATATATATCTTAAATTTTTTATAATTCAGTATTTTATAAACAGATTAATGCATAATGCACGCTATATAAGTTTGAAAATATTTGCATATTTTGAACATACCACTTAACAGAGTCAACATATTTTGTGGTGTATTTCAAGGTCATTATGATGAACGGCCTGATTATCAGTTTGATATACTATATACATTACCATTTATGCTACATATTGTTTATGCATTCTTATATGTATTATCATATATTGTTTTATAATGTACCACGCTTTAGAGTAAACTGCTATGTATCAGGTTTTATAGTTATCAAATCATAAAAATTATAGTGAATGTATCAGATAATTTAACCGAAATAATAAATAACAAATTTTAATTTTGAAATAGAAATATTTTAGATAAGTAAACCAGTTCTGAAATTAATTATATTAATTGCATTTTATTATTTGTCTAAATAAAACTCATAATTAAACAGGTATTGGTATAATAGTATATTATTTCATAATTTATTATATGAAATTTAAAATTAAATATTAGATTAATAATTATATTTTTTTATTATATAAAAATATATTATAAACCATAAATTAAATAATATTTAAAAATTTATTATATGATCGCTTGAATAGATATCTACCTTAATAAAAAATGAATTAAAAATAATTTTCGTGTATTTTCCTGAGGTAGATTACGATCCGCTCATTATAAACATACAAAGTGAATTCATTAATTAGATTATAATGAGCGGAACAATTAACATGATTATATATGATGTATTTACAAATTAGTCAAAAAATACATATTCCTAATTTGCAAAGAATTTTTATTTCACGGTGATAGTTTGGCTTCGAGGTCTTATTCAAATTACAAACATAATTTTCGATGTTACAAGCGCCAGAATAAGAAGTTCCTTCCGATAACCTCTAATCCTTATTCTGATACATCGTCTGTAATTTATTAGCCAATTCTAAAAAATTGATTTTTATTTTGAATTTCAATTATATATTCTATCGTTAATACATTCAAACTATCGATAATAAATTTAACTTATATCATAACAGTTCCTCCTGATGACATATAATCCTTATTCTTATACATCGTCTGTTGTTTATTAATCAATTCATAAAAATTGATTTTTATTTTCAATTTTAATTTCAAATTTTAACTTAATATAAATATAAATTGTATATAATCCTATATAATTATTTATTATTTATCTTTATTTTTATTTATATATTGTATAAAATACGTAGACTTAGTTATCTGATCTGATCTTAAATTTTAAATATTTATGGAAAAATGAAATTTAAAATTCAACTTACCAACGTTACATTTTTTAAAAGTAGCCGATACTATGAGATTCACATTGCGTTATTTTACATCTACTAATGAAATCTTTTAATATACCCAATTGGAAATAGACAAGAATTTGTCAAATTTACATAAACTTTCAGCTCTAAACAGTCGAGCAAACAGTACAAAACATCCAAACCTCTTAGAAAAATATCACATGTGCAATTTATAAATGTATCTAATGCTGTCCATCTACATTGTACTTTTAGCCTTTAGCTTTACAATCCACTGCCATCAATTTTACCGGCGTAATTGATACACAACCATATTGTACAACAAAGCCAGTGTTATCTTATGTGGTAGCTGCTGATTTCATATGCATATCATCATAAACCTGTCGTTGTCTGCCAAATATCTATTTTTAAAATTGCAGTATCTATTTTTATATACTACAATACAAGATTGTAATCAGATTTAGAACAAGTGATGCTTACAAATTGTGAAGTTGGCTTTTAAAAATAATCTTTGTCAAATGTCTTATAAAAGAAATTGTTCTTTTTTAATTAAAGCCACATTTTTAAATTGACTTTGAACGACTTATAAAATAATCAAAATTATCAAAATCAAATTATTTACCAATTCGAAAATGATTTATTGCTGTTTTTTAAATTAAATTTACAGTATAAACTCTATTTTAAAACGCAACTGAAAATCTTACTTTAACTGAAGAACGTTTTGAGCATGTTTTAGTGAATTCAGTGTGTCGTATCAACATGTAACTGTCTAAACTCGATCATTATAATGCAATGACCTAAATAGCAATTGATCACACTTTTACGTCATAAATATCTTAAAACATTAGTGATTTGTCATTAAACATAGCTCAGCGTAATAGTTAAATGTCTATAGGTAAATGCCCACATTAAGATGATATCTATATCGTATTTATGGAGCAAATTATGAAAACTGTGCTGTGAAGCTTCATGGCTACAATCTGAAATGATCAGCTGTCAACTTTAATTATACAAGCGCTGAAAGGACTATGAGTGAACATATTTTCATATAGTTGTTTACTCCTCACTAAGAAATTATAATTGCAAACATATGATTGATTTATACTTGGAACAAAGTTCGCTTAATCACAAATTAAGAAATCAAATATTAAAAAATAAATTTAATAATAAAATTTTAATATAATTTTAATAATAAAATTTGAACAAAATATTATTAAAAATAAATTTAAACTATCAAGCGAAATTTTTTATGGGTGATTAATAAAAATATGCTTTGTATTAGAATAAGATACACTAGATAAGAGAAAATACGATATTAGAATGTATTTGACCCGCTGCTATGTCGGGTAGAGGAATAGGGGTTGAAACCTGATGACATAGCAGTTTCTCCTGATGACCGCTAATTCTTATTCCGATACATCGGATGTTATGATAATATGAAATCGATTAATGAAAATATCTAGATTAAATTAACATCACTTAAAACTACTTTTAATTTACATTAGCGGAAAACCTGTATTCTTCATTCGAATGCATCGTACGTTATGTTATTTATTATTCAATTCATAAAATTAATCTTTATTTTAAAACTTATTATAAATTTATCGTTATATAAATATAAATTGGATAAAATCTTATATAACCATTACTTATTTATCAACGTTAGACTGTCTATCAAAATGAAACTCCGCTGTTATGGCCGAGGAATAGAAACCTGGTAATATAGAAGTTCCATCTGATTTCCTCTAATCCTTATTCTTATACATCGTCTATTATTTATTAGTCAATTCATAAAATTGACTTTTATTTAAAATTTCACTACCACAACATTCTACTATGACGGCATGCACAAAACTCTCCAATGATCTACTTCTTGCTCTTGACAAACATGTTGTAAGCCTTGTAATTTCACTTGATTTATCCTCCGCCTTTGATGTAGTTGATCACACTATACTTCTCTCATGTCTCAGACAACTTTACTGCTTCTCGTCTCATGTCATTTCTTGGTTCAAATCCTACCTCTCAAATCGCTCTTATCACGTAGTCTCCAACTCTTCTGCGCCGGTTCCTCTCAGCTGCGGTGTACCACAAGGATCCGTTCTAGGGCCGCTTCTTTTCACCCTTCTTCTTGGTGATTTATTTTCCATCGTGGTCCCTTTTTCGGCTTTGAAGTTATTCAGTACGCTGACAATATAGTAATCTATGCATCATGCACACTCACATCTGCATCCAACCTCGCTTCCGATGCATCGTCTTGCCTCTCTGCTATTCACGCATATCTTTGTTCAATCCGTATGTTTTTAAACAACGAGAAATCTAACATGATGTGGATAACACCGCGCCACTCTTACACCCTCGATTTTCCAGTATGCATACACAATTTCCGTCTACCAGAAGTGACTATCATGACAATCCTCGGTGTCCCTTTTGACAATAATCTCTCGTTTCTGCCTTTCATTCGTAGCAAGATTAGTTCATGTTCCCTCTTAATGTGACATCCGAAGTGTCCGTAGAAACCTCGAGGTCAAATCGACAGCTATTTTAATCTCCAGCCTTTTCATGCATCGTCTAGAATATTGCTTAGGTCTTCTTGTAAACTGTCCAGCATATCAATTTCACTATTTACAAAGGATTCTGCACACGGCTGCTAGTCATCTTCCGCCTTCGCAAGTACGACCACATCTCCAACACCCTCCGCATTCTTAACTGGCTCGATATTCCGAGCCGCATAACCTCTGAAATTCTCACACTTGCATGACAAATCAAATTCCGGTACAACCCTCCTTATCTATATCTTCCTGATAGCGCATCCTATATGACGACTGGTCTCTCCCTAAGAAGTCACCGCTCCTGCTTGCTTTTCGTCCCCCGTCACAACGGTAATCACGGATATCGTGCGTTCACCATCGCGCACCACGCCTTTGGAACAAACTTCCTCGAGACAAAAATCATTGTCGTCGCTTGAACACTTCAAAACTTCCTTGATCGCCATACTTCTTGCAAACGAACTAAAATAACACTTTCAGCCGTAATCAATTCAATAACTCTACATACAAGTTCAAACATTCATCGGACGTAAACTTGTCTTTTAATTTTTATAGTGGGCCTGTAAATGGTTCTATTTTACCACAAAGGCAACTCTAAATAAATTCTATTCTATTTTATTCTATATTTATTATTATAAACATAATATTATAATATTATGATATTAAATAACATAATAATATTAAATAGCACAATATTAATATCATATAATATCATATAACATAATATTATAATATTATAATAATTATATTATTAAACAACCTTAGATAATCAAATTATTTATATCATATTTAAACAACTTATTTTGACATTGCATAATTATGATAATGATGATTAAACTAATAACAAATAAACTTTTATTTATTTGAGATTTGAAGATTTAATTTAGTCTATAAAAATTATTTTATATTATAAAATATATTATAAAATATGTTATTTATATATTATATTATTTTATATATTAAATATTTAAATATAAAATTTATTAAATTTATTTTTACTTTCGCTAAAATGAAATATCTTATTGATAATGCTAAATATAATAACAATAATTTTATAATATCACAATAATATCATAATTTCATTATTTTTATATAAATCGGTGTTTGGATATATTTTGAAATATCGACTACTAAAATAAATATTTAGTTAAACACTTATTTTATTAAAGATTAATTTTTGGGCATTTTAAGAGAAATAATTAAGTTAAATAATTAAATATTAATTATAAAAATTTAATTAATAATTAAATATTATATTTAAAATATTAATGTTTAATTAAATTTTTTACCACTACATATAGTTCTTATAATTTTGATTTTATTTATTATCCTCATATTACTATTTATTTAATAATAAAGACCTACTTAAACCTAATTTAATCGTTATTGTATTATTAAAATATATATAAAATAAAATATTATCTTTTATAAAATAAAAGATTATAATTTTTTATAAAATCACTTTATGTATCAAGATGCAATGTTTACGATTATCTACGTTGTTTTCAAGATGTATTTATGTTATTGTATCATTCTGCTACTTTAATATCATATAATACAGAGACGATTTTTAATTAACGCGGTCCAGAGTTTTTCAAGAACATTCCGTATCTTTCCAATAAATCTAAAGACGAATTTACCAATGTATTATATTATAACATTTCTTTTCGAACACTTCTAAAGAGCACACATTGCTGATAGCATAAACTGTGTCTTTACAGTTTGCCAAAATTAAAATTTCTTAATCTAAATTTAAAATACATTGTAACATTTTCAAATGTGATTCAGAATCTTTATATTAATGATCTTTAATTTTAGTAATCAAATAGATTAATTTTCGGCAATTTTTTAAATTTGTTTTATTTCAACTTTAAGATATTTTCATTGTTTCTTTTTTGTTTTGAAACAAACAAGATTATATTCGGGGTAAAATCAATATGTTTTTGGCGAAGCATCTCGAGAGTGCAAATCAAAAATAATGTTATTAACATTTAGACAATTGGTTATAATTAAAAACAATATAAAAGGGCAACGTGTCCAGCTGAAATATCAGTAATTTTGATTTGCACTTTCGGGATGTTTCGTTATATATTATACAAGCAAAACAAGACATTAATGATATGGGCAAAGTATAGAAAAGACAAAAAATGCGTGTTTATAAATTGTTAATTACAATTTACTCACATAATAGTATTTTAATCACAGTTTTATTGTAATTTCATTGATTTATTGTAATTTAATTTTTGAAAATTTTGTAAATCAGTGAGATAAAATCTACATATTTTATTAGTTTTTATAAAATCTAATAAATCTATTAGATTTATTAGATTAAATATATTAAATATATTATTAAATTTATGAAATCTATTAAATCTATTACTTAAATGTGTTTTTGTGTTGCCAGTCGATAAAACTGTAAAAAATGTGTTGATGTATCTGTTCAGTCATTGTTAGCATTGAAATGTTGCACCCTACTTTAATCCTATCTATAATCCAACATCAGTACGCTACATTGCAGTGTTGATTAACCTCATCAGCTACTGATCCAATACCTACGTTTCACGTGGCAGTACTTTTAATGTTGGCTTACGATCACTCGACTCGTCTGCCTTTATTGACAATTAGATTTAATTAAAGACTTTCGTCTTACATTTGCAAATTTAATTGAAATCATTTCTGATTTCAAAATAAATCAGCGATGGTAGGGAAAGGTGCTACTTTCAATTTGAAAACGTACGTATATTTAAAATTAATTACTAACATAATTATTAATTACCAAACTTCTATCTTAAATGTTTTTGCTCTTGCCACTCGACAAAATTGTGCGTAGATGTAAATTTGTGTGTAAGTGATGCGATAATACTTTTTTAATTAAAAAATGTAAAATTACACTTTTTTACATTTAAATAAAACTATAAAATGTGTAAATACTCAAAAAATTGATTTATATACATATATTTAAAAATACAGATATACAGTATCACGGATTGAATGAAAATTTTTGAATATTACAAAAATTTTAATTTCAATTTTAATATTAAATGTAAAATTCATTTTTAAATTTAAATTCATTTGCAAATAGTTTGCTATTTGACAAATAAAATCATTTGCTCTCAGAAGAAAAATGTATATCCTTATATGTAGAAAACAGCACTCTAATTTCTTTTGATAAAATATTAGTTTAAATAATTAACAATTTAAGCATAATATCAATTATAATAAAAAAAATATTAAATTCAAGGAGATAAATCGATAAAAAATCAAATTAAATCTGTCAATGCTATCAAAAATGTACGTTGAAGAAAATATAAAATAAGTGATCATTGCTTAAATTATTTATACATTACTTAAAATGTATAAATTTAGTATTTTTTGTACTTTTTAATTGCCTTTTATTTTGTTATTTTAAAGAAACTAAAATAGAAAATTCAAAATTTGTGATTCAAAGCTTAAATATATTTAAGCGTTGTATATATATCAAAGATTCGATAAATATCAAATTTGTCATGACATTGTGTCATCTGAGATTTAAATATTTTGGAATTATCAACACAAGAATGACAAAGAATTTCCTAGACTATAATCAACACAGTTCGCGCAATTACGCATCTAGCTTGTCCTTACGTGTTTTCTACAAATAATCACATGACTGAAGAAAGTTTCATAAAATTTGTATGCAGTTTCGATGGCTTATTTAACTCTATCAAACATTTATTCTATTTTTAAATTTATTTTTATCGTTTTATTTTGTTGAATAATTTGTCTAATTGATTTTAATTGATATCTTTTATTTAATTATAAATAAAATTAATAAAATAGTTATCTTATGTATGAATTATTATGAATTATACCTTATTTTATGAATGATAGGTAGTAAATAAGTAAACCCTGGTTTTCATATTATTCAATAAGTATCTTTTAATTAATATAAATGCCTTTCAGTTTCAATATCGTTCGATTATTTGCGATAAAACCACATTGATTTTAAATTTTACTTTTATTGCTAAAAGTTCGTTTACAAAGAACCTCTATAATAAAAAAAAGAACTTTTTATTAGAGAACTTCTATGTAAATTATTTTATAATTCAAATTATAATTTGGATATATTCAAAGCAACACTCGACGGCACAAACTTGCCTTTCTCATATGTAATACCTAATTGAAACTACTCAAAACTAAAATCTTAGATTATAAATTGATTGTTAACTCATTTTTATATTTAATTAGTGGAGAGAGTGAAATTGTAATTATTTTTTTATTAAAAGTCGAATTTTCGATAGCTAACTGCTTCATCCTCAGGACAAAATTATGAAAAATGTACAACGAAATCAAAATATATAGTTAGTTCACGAAATCAAAATATAGTTAGTTCTTATCATCCTAAGAACAAAATTAAATATAACTAAAATTCACTAATTAGATATATCTAAAATATTATGTTAACTTAAAAATTCCAACAATTTCTCAAAGCAGTCAAAACATACGAGACGATTCTTCGTGGTTCATTTTCGTATCACTTTCTTTTTGCGAAAAAATTAAAAAAAAAACAATTTTAATCAAATAAAAACAATGACAAAAAAATATCATTTGATGAAATTTTTAACTTAAAATTACTCTTAACTAGACCGTATAAAAGGTTTCCAAAACGATGTAAACTATTAAAGCACGAACTTCGCCTCCAAGCAAATTCGTTCAAATAAATGTCCATTCATCCTTTATTTTTTGCCTTTTCATAAAATGTTTTAGTGAATGCCATCCTCGATTTTTTCAATTACGGACACATTGACAATAACCCTCAAAATTTTTTTCTTCTAAAACTTGTCATAAGGATCATATACTGCATTAATTGTAAGTCACCTAACATTAAACATTAATTCATTTGATTATCTGTTAAGGTTATTTAGGCTAATATTACCAAATTACCTTTAATCGAAAGGTAATTTGTCAAATTAAGTAAAATGACATCTGTGATAAGAATTCTAGCGATTCGTTTAGAGTATAAATTGTAAAATCAAACAGATTTTATTTGTGAGAAATGTTGAACGGTATTTATTCTTTGGATATAAAGTAAATGTTATTTTAAATACAAGTCACGGATAATTTAGTAGCTTCGACCAAAAAGGCAATAGCTCAATGGTCTACTCATACAATCTGGTCTAATACATTTGGTGTCAGTGTGAATGGATCGCGGTTGATTTAAAGGAATGCATAAGGTTTTCGCACCCATTGATGGAGCACCTTCTTCGACAGCAACACTTCTAAATAAACGAAAAGCATTAGTTTTATCAGGTAAATTTATATAATTTTTTATTTATTTTTAAATCAAAATAAAATGTATTTATAAAAGAACTTGACTAATACGAATAGTTTGGCTGTAATACAAATTAACTTTAAAGTTAAAATTAAAAGAAGTTAATGACGATAGTCAGTAATTTAATAATTAAATAATAATTTTCAATATAATTAGTATTTATTCATTATAATATTTTATAATGTTATATTATATTATGTAAAATTCTCATGAGTAAGTAAAATCACGTTTTATGAAAAGTAAATATGTTCAGTTGACATATTCATGTTCAGTTAACACTGAACAATATTTTGAACGCACACATCAGCGTCTTGTTGTAAAGTATTTTGTTGTTCTGAATTGCAACTAATTCATATAAACAAATACTAAACATTAAAGTTAAATAAATCCTAAAATTTTAAAAGACTATAATGGTAATTTCGATTTAAAACAGTAGATGCTCAATATTAATAAAATGTTGAGTTGTACTACTATGTAATATTATAAAAAATTTCTTTGTTGTGGACTTTGCATTTATTAATTTGATTATCTACAATAAAATATTTATAATTTTAGAATGTAATCTGATCATGTAATCTGTAAAATCATGTAATCTGAATTTTTTTAAATAATATTTTAGTTATACAAAGCGCAGTTGCACTGCGGGATACAAAAGATCAGATATCATTTAAAAGAATACTAATGGATATACAAATTCATTTCAACAGTAATTGATATATCTACCACATGTATGTATTATAATAATATTTACTTTGAGCTGGTATCCTTTATTTTTTGTTCACAATCTTCTTCCCCACAAAATGGGCTGAGGATAATTTTTCCAGATTCTAATGCCACGAGAAAATCGTTCCACTTGTCTGATTCAACAATATTATCGTTTAACTCATTTGTCGATCTTAAATAACCAAGTAAGATTAAGACATTTAAAAGAATAAATTCAACAAAATTTTAATAACGTAGTGGTTTATTTATCTTAATCTTTTAATCTTAGATATAATGTTTGTATATAAAGGTTTGATTTAAATTTGAAATTAATTTTATTTAAATTTATATTTATCTACAAATTAATTTTTTATCAGGTTACAAATGTTTACTAATTTCTGATTGACAAACGTTTTCGATGTCAGTAAATTATGATAAAATAATATTTGTATGATACAATATGATATGAATATTGCTAAAATAAAATGTTAATAATGTTTTTAATTTATATATTAATAAAATAATTTATTATTTATAATCAAATAATTTAATTCATTTGAATTATTTTAGCATTTATAAAACTACTATTATAATCAATACTAACTTCTGTAACATGGCATCATGTATTTTTGAAAGCATTATAGGAATTTCTTCTGCTAGTTTTGATATTGGAACAGATTCTTTGAAGCCGTTATATCTGTGAACTACAACTGCGGAACCCTTTGATAAATCCTTAAATCCGAGTTCAATTCTTATTGGAACACCTAATTAAAAATTGTTCTCTCGTACATTTAGTCAAACACTATCTACAAATCAAAATACCTTTTAATTCCCAATCGCTAAACTTCCATCCTGGAGTAATGTTACTTCGGTAATCACCGTAAACCCTGATACTGATTTGTTTTAGTTGAAGTTCAAGCGATTTACACGTAGAATATAGCCGATTTGCATCTTCTTCGCTGCAAGAAGCATTAATACCACAAGGAATTATAACAACCTACAAAATCAAGCAATTCTTATAACAGAATTCATAATGATTGTTTAAAATATTTATATTTATGGTATCGAACTATCAATTAGTTGGAATTAATTTTCAATTAGTAATCGTAATTACTAAAATTATTTACAATCTACTAAATTAATAAATTAAATTAATAACTCATTATCCTAAATATTGAAATAAATAGGAAATAATATTTTAAATAAATAATAATTTGCTTAATAAACCACTTCATAATTCCAATCAATCAAATTAAAACATAAGAAATATTATTCAATATGTTATTATACATAAATTTCTCAAATAAATAATTCCATTTTATTTATTATGAAGTCTATCAAACTAAAGTTTTTCAAAAATTGAGAGTATTGCTAACTATTAGAATTCTTATATTTCTAAAAATGGTTAATTGTATCTGCAATGGCTCTAAGAGTTAAAAGTAATTTATCTAATAACTTATCTTTTAGATATATGAATTATATCATTAGAATTAGTTTAATGAGATGTGGTTTTCCTGAATAAAATAATCTTAAGTAATAATGTTAAAATAAAATTTATCTGACCACCTAAACAGCAAACATATTCAGCAAATCTACTTATTATCATCTATTCTTTTAAGTTTTTGTATTTGTTTAATTTTCTGTTTTTTATACAATTTAATAAATTTACATTAAAGAATAAATTAAATTTATTCCAAAAATTACAATGTTTCGATATGATTTTATTACCATATGATTTTTTCGATATAATTTTTTATGCTATTATCATGATTATACAAAGTGGCAAATTAAAACATAAGAAATAATATTCTGTTATTATTGAAAAATAAGACATAAGATTAAAAAATTGAGACAATAAACATAAGACGAAAAATTAAAACATAAGTTAATTTGAGTTAAAAATTTGACTTAATATGTTAAGATATTTGACTTGAACATATTAAGTCAATATGCTATTATACATTTATATTATATTATACATAATATTAAATATTATACATCAATAGAAAAATCAAAGAAAACAAAAACATGCCATCAGTAATTACAAGGGCGTTATTGATTTATCTACATTAGTTAAAGATAAGAAGCAAAATGACCAAAAAAAATTATTAAACTAATAAATTCGTAAATTAAAATATAAAGCATAATTATTTACTCAATTTAGCAAATAATTATAATTGTTTACTCAATTTAATTGATAATTTTAATTAATAATGATTTTATATATTCAATATATTTTTCAACTTTTGGAAAATAATCTTATCTTTTTAAAGATAAGAAGCAAAATAACCTTTATTTAATTTAAATATTAATTTAAATAATTAATTAATTTAATTTAAATAATTTAATTTATTAACTTAATAAATTTGTAAATTAAAATATAAATCATAATTATTTACTCAATTTAGCAAATAATTTTAATTCAACTAATTCAATTTATTTTTTAAATTTTTGAACAGGATCAGCATGAAATATCATGACATTTGCCGTGGCAATAGTGACATTTGTGTCATAATCGATTCTTCATTACGATCTTAGTCTGAATGAAAGTTATTAACATTCAGTGTTTTGCTGGCTTGCTGTGTCCGCTTCTTTAACATGTGCGTTCAAAATGATTATGTCGATCACAAAATTTGCAGCAATTCTAAGTTTTTGTATTTGCCTCATTTTCGTTTTAGTTGTGCAGTAGACAACCTGAATGGCAAACGTGCGTACTTGTAATATCCTCATAGGATAGAGGTAACCAACAGATTTTGACTTTCCTTATCAACCGGTATTTGTAAGTATGCGTCTCGTAGGTCGATTTTCGAAAACACCACCGCTTCTTTAACATGTGCGTTCAAAATGATTATGTCGATCACAAAATTTGCAGCAATTCTAAGTTTTTGTATTTGCCTCATTTTCGTTTTAGTTGTGCAGTACAAATATACTGGTATTTTCTTTTGTAATTTCCAATTTGTTTTTAATGTTTTTCTTTTAATAAATTTTTCAGTATTTTGCATAAGTGAAAAATCTGATGTGTTTGTGTTCTGAAGATGATACTTTGATGTTTCCTTTTTCTCTGGTATAGGAAATATCGAAACATTGTAATTGTTTGGAATAAATTTAATTTATTCGTTCCTGTAGTTTATATTAGTGATAATCAAAACCAGATTAAAATGAATCTGCAGTTTCTTTAGGGCTAATTCAATTGAAGTTGCTCAATTTGAATACTGTAGCGACGCTTGGTAGCACAATACTTATATTGGTCTTTAACAGAAATAAATAAAACAGTTACAATTAAAAACAAGAATTAATATTTTTTTTATTTTATTTTTCAATGTTTAAACGCCCTATACAATATAATAGCACATCGAATGCATCACTGAACAAAAGTTAAGCTTTAAAACTAGGCGTGAGAAGCTCGCATAGGCGTGCACACATATTCCAAAAATATTGGAATAAAATTAATTTATTCTTTACTGTAATTAATATCGTATATTATAAGAACATATTTTTATGTTCCTTTTGATATTTTTAAATATTAAAAGCAGTTCAGGGCGTTTACTAGAGACTAGATTTGACTAACCGTAGTCACAAGGTGATGATTACATTAACATGTCCAACTGTGAAAATTACGAAACATTTCTAAATACTTTCAAACTTTGTATACTTTATTCTAAACTGATTAAACTAAAAATGAGTTTAATAAATTTCTCAATAAATTGCTAAGAATTCTAAACCGGGTTTCTTTATTTATTACTCAAGATTCATAAACATACGTATTGTGTATGTCCTATTGTTGCGTTGTACTCTAATAGCATTAAGGATTCTACCTATGCCGAACCGTCGAAATGAGTTTAATAAATTTCTCAATAAATTATGTACCGACCATAAAATTCAAGATAATTTGCGACATCTTTTCTATCATTCTCGCTTAAGTAGTTTAGGTTTAGTATCTGTACGCGAGAGGTTGATAATGTATGATCCCCTGGCTATGCATCGTATTGTTCATCAAGTTGAGACGTATCCTTCGGATTGTATAATGTTAAATAACAGAATGGGAAGTAGAGGACATTTCAAAACATTGGTAGTTTTGCGTCACGAAAGATGTTTGACTTTCACATCAAGCGATCAACGCGTAAAATCGTTTTCATGATAGCATCGTAGACATATCATGATGCTAAATCATTTAAGGTACACTTTATGCGTGGGATGAGTTGCGAACGTACTCTTTGGCTGCCGAACTACCCGTGGTGTCAATCGTTTCTGCGACTAAGATTACTAATGTGCATTTTTATCTTATCTTTGTGTTTTTCTTTTGTAGCAGAAAAATGATCGCTCCCTTATCTGAGAGCGGTCAAAACAGCCATCTGGCTATGAAGTTGAAGTATAAATAATAATATAAATACTATTACATATTATGGACGTTTAAAAAATGTAAAATGTAAAACTGATTATTATATTATAAAACCGATAAAGGATCCTACCTATGCCGGACCGTCGAAATGAGTTTAATAAATTTATCATTAAATTATATTCCGACAATAAAATTTATGATAATTATAGGAAGTCATACATTACTAATAATTCTAAACCGGATTTCATTATTTATTACCTAACATTCATAAAAATACCTATGGTGCAAGTCCTATTGTTGCGTCGTACTCTACTTTTTCCAATAAGATTTCAAAATATATATTGCTTAATAATGTTTCCAAAAATAATTTATCATTTATTTAATATGGCCCTCATTCTCTTACTTAATTAGCAATAGACATTTTAAAGACATTAAAATCTTCACAGTGGATGTTAACTCTATATTTACAATTATTTTATTGTTGGCTACTATTGAACAAGTCTGGGCTAATTTGTTAATGCCTGAGCACAAAAATGTAACGTTTATTTGAATCTGAAACGAAGGATCGAATTGATTTACTACCTATGGTTAATTCACTTATTCTAACACCAGCATATATATGAGGTGTTGGAAAAATAACCTTGTGAAGTTTTTGGTTTTGCAATCAATTGTACTATTATATAGATGATGTATTTATTGTCTGCGGAAGTAATATCTATGACCAATATTTGTTAAGAGAATTAAATGCTAAAAATCATTTTATACAGTGGATCATTAATTTAGAAACTAATACTGATTTACCTTTCTGAAATGTTTTAGTTTTTAAAGATTTTGATGAAATTTATCAAAATAAAAATTTATAATAATTGAGAGTATTACCTGATGTTATGGCGTGTCCGCCATGGCCGGTCCCAAGTATGCGCTGAATTTATTAGTTAATTAATGACATTTGTTAATGCCATGAGCACAAAAAAATTAAAACAGTTTATTCAGAATAAACTGTTTTAATTGTCCTGAAAATAACAGCATAAACTATTGAAATATTGTATTTTTTTGAATATAAGTAAATTTTCCGCTTCTGTAAACTTGGAATTTCAATATTAAACCGATTTTTAACTACAAAACAGTACCGGAAAGTGTAAAAAATAAAAATTTATCAGATATCATTCCATAAAGATTCACAATCTTATTTTATTTAAATTGATCTCAAACTCTCCTTATTGAATTCAACAGAGCAATCATCTATGTGGAACATTGCTCTATCACTAAGGCAATAGTGCAATGTTCATTATGAAAGCCAAAAACGAAAATGTAATTAATAAAATTTATATTTAGCGTTTGAAACTATAGGCTCCAAATTCTCATATAGAATTTCTCGTGTATCTCCAGAGTATTGTTACAGGTCCTAATCAGTCATGCTAATTCATTTTCGTTAAGAATTTCACGTCTTTGAAAATCAACAGTGAGAAATTCGAATTGTGATTGAAAACAGAAACTACACATTTACATGGAAATAAGAGTTAACGCTATTTTTGAAAATTAACCAAAGAATGATGAGCCCAGAACACAAATCAATAACGAAATTTAAGGAGCAGTTCTGATTTTTCGCAATTTTTGATTTTTTCTGTTTCGAAATTTCAATTTGTTACACACAAAAAGGAGTGTAAAATACGAGTTGGACATATTTTTAAAATCGCGGATAAATTTATAGAAATTTAATGAAAATATCTTTTATTTATGTGAAATGAAAGATATTTTAATACAAATTAACATTAAAATCATATAAAATTATTTATATTCATTTTAATATTTATGATGTAGGGATCAAGCGCAATAATACATTAGTCGCTTTCGTATAAATTTACGGATATTTTTGTGTAGGCAAATCAATAAGCATGATGTCATTTTCAATGACTGGAAATTGATCACAATTTCTTTCACAAGCTTAATATCGAAAGTTAACTTTACAACTTTGCTCAATAGATTAAATATTCTACAGTAGCGTATCCATAATATAATGTTGCGCCACTGGATTGTTATTTTGAAATAATATAATTTTGAAATAATTATAAGAAAATTATATTTTAATGATTATTAAAATGCCATTATAAATTCAGTTTTCCTTCAAAAAAATCGGTAACCGATTAATTCCTTTATAAATATTCGTATCACGCTGATGAGTCATTGTTAGTTTACGCAGCCGTCTACCAGTCATCTCTGCTAAGCAGTGGAGGTACTCGGTACTGATGAGTATAAACAATGACGAAACGGCACAGCATTCGAATGTGTTTGTTTTCTATTTCTTTCAGCTCACCATCCCTGACATCATAAGTTATAAAATATTAAATTTAATATTTAGTTATAGTATTGAACATTGAATTATTTAATTTCTATTTGTTTTTATATATCATGGGATGTTTCAAATCCGTATTCTTATTGTGTCCATACTTTTCTTATTGTTCATATTGGGCCCATAGAACATTTATAAGAAAAAAGCTGTCGATTAAGTGCTATCGAAGTAAGTCACTTATTCATGCGTGATTTTAGAACGCACAAATGTTAAAGTCACGATATAAATATTAGTCGCGCATTTAAAATTTTAGATAATTGTATGTTATTGTATACAGTTAAGTTAAAAAAGGGTATATTACGTTTTAAAATTTTAATCTGACATACCTGATACATTGCAACACGAGGAGGAAGAACAAGTCCAATATTATCAGAATGAATCATTATCATTACCCCGATCGTCCTTGTTGTCAATCCCCATGAATTTTGAAAGGCAAAGACACGCTTACCACTCTGCGGATCTTCAAACGAAATGTCAAACATTTTAGAGAAATTTTGGCCAAGATGATGAGAAGTTGCACCCTTATTCAAAATAAAAATGTATTTTCAAACAATACAAATTATAAAATTTGATTTGAACAAAACCAATTATTATCTATGATTGAATATTGAATTGACAAATAAACAATTGGATAAATACAATTTTATTAAAATATCTTAAATAATAAATTTAATTATTATTTTAATCTTAGCTTTATTTTTATCAAAAATGCAATTATTGTTTAAAAATCGAGAATATATACGTATCAAGAACAAGCATACCCATCTGTACCAATATATGGGACATTATATTAACTGCTCCTAAGATTCATAAACGAATGCTTGCATATGTAATTTAACTCGTAAAAGCACCAATAATAAGAGAAAATGATTATTATTTACAAATAAATTATTAGAAGTTTTCGACTGTTAGTCTTCATCAGCTACGTTGCTCACTTATTGTCACTAGCTGTCATTCCATTTCATTATATTTCAGTTATCACGAAAGAAACATGGAAAATTTTCACAATATTACAGCTGCTTTAGTTTTTGAAGTCGCACATTACAAAAACACAAATTACCATTAAGGAAATTCGTAACGAAGAAAACTATTTAACTGTCTGTTGTCACACATAAGCTGCTCAATTCACCTTTATTCAGCTTCTTATACTGTTAATGACAATTATTATGGGCCACTGTTAAGTTGTGGGTTGTGGTGGACGGTGTTTTTTAAATCTGTGTTGATTATGATATTGCCGAAGAGTAAACATTCTATGACACTACATTAGACACATGTTAAACTTACTGGCCTATAGCTATTAACAGACACACAATCCATTTTTTGAATATGGCTTGATGACTAAACTTTTCCAGGTAAGAAGAATCTGTTTAAGCAAAATGGATACGCTAAATATCTGACCAGAAATCGCATCAGCAAAGATTTTAAAACAATAAGATGGTAATAAATGTGACCAAACTAAAAACTAAACAGGATGGTCTTATTTTTTAGCCCTACATTAACTTCAACATATTAAAAAACCTGAATGAAGAGTGACTTGTTGTGTAGAATCTGATTGATTTTTTGAACTTGAATTTTCCATAAAAAGTGGCAATTTGTCGCTTTTTCTCACTCACACTACACTGAGCATAGACCAATGAAGTTATGGTTTTTGAGGATTTAAACCTTGTATAATGAAATAGAGTCATAGGCAGATATTTGTATTAAAACCACAATCGAATGAAATCTTGTTTGACCTTTTAAGTTATTCCTTATGCGATAGAATGATTGAAAATTGATTCGACAAATGCTAATTCTTTCTCGACTAGATCAGTCCTGAATTCGTGATTAAACCATACAGGTCGACCATAGGAAGATCTGATTGTACGAAGGGGAGAGGAACGATGTATCAATTCTAATAAAAAGAATTCGAACATCGCAAAGCCCTCTCATCGCTTGCCGGAAATGGGTCAACCTATTGAGTAAAACCGAGATACCTTCAGATTGTTTCATAATCTGTTTAAAAAGCAATTTAACGTTTTAACCAGTGTTGACAGGTAAGACGAATAAATTATAATTTGACCACATATGATAAAAAGACCTGGGGAATTCGAATAAATTATCTGATTTTGCAATAGTAGTTTATGTAGATAAGTAGATATCGAGAATAAAACTGCATGAAACACACATTAATGGGTATAATTGTAAATATGTTAGGTTAAATGTAACAATCTCTCCTGTCAAGCAGTTCTATAAATTTAAAATCACAGTCAGATTAAATAGTTCGACTAATCAAAGTAGGCATGGCATATTTAAATTACCGGCCAGAATTCTTAACCTGAGCACATTGTGATTTGTAAATGACAAGGAGGACAAGCGTTTGCCAATGTATGACTATCATAGACCGAAGACTATTAACACAATCTACCGATTTTGCCAGTTAGTTTTCATCACTAACAGTAAAACATTATATTCGATTGAACCTCGTCTGTCAGATCAAGACTATCCTGAGAATAAAATTTCTTAGTTGTATATGCCAAAACCATAATTCATTAAATCATAATTCGTTGAGCCACTATTCATTTTTAATTAAGCCACTACCAATTGCTTACTCTTCGAGATGCGTATACTTCGCCAAGTTTGTGATATATGCTAAGAGAGTTTGTGTCCTTGATCCAATAACTAAAGTCAGATACCAATGGCTACGTATGTTGTCTGTTTTTAAGAAATTACAAGGCTTTATACATGATAATGCACAATGGATATCCTAGCTGAACGATATCAACGAACATGTATAAAACCGTTTCTAAAAGGTTGTGATCCGACTGGAGAACATACATAAGTCTAATGTCTCAGCCGCACTATCTGAAACGTTTGTATGATAAGGTTGTTCTCTAACCATCATACGCATCTTCAAGACATCCTAAACATTGTTTTTTGATGGAGTCGAAGTCTTTTAATTTTGTTATAGTTGATTCTTACAGAAGATGAGCATTTCTCCAATTTAAATTAACCTAAAGGACTAACTTAAGCAAGCTAGGTCGATCTGAATAATTTTTTGTCAAGTCGGAAAAGAGAAACAACCTTTATCTTAAAAATAACTTCTTGAGATGACTCAATGATAATTAAGTCATTAAAGATATTTTTAAGATTAAAGATTATTTTTAGATTAAAGATATTTTTAAGATAATTATTTTTAAGATAAGTCATCCCATTATACATACTTTGCACGAGCCTCGATATTAACGAGATATTGCTTGGTTCAAAACAACACGTGATGCAAATCATGAAATCTTCGACATCACTAAACAAAGCACACACTATCTACGAGGTCATTTATATGCTATTATCAAGGAATCATACAATAAAAGATAAATATATTCAATCACAGGGATGTATATCGCTGGAATTTTCTCGATGAAGAGGCAGCGATGACTAAATCCTTACCATCATTTAATTAAGGGCTAAGGAACGAACAATAAAAAGAAGACAAATTTCACATTTTTTCTTTTTTCTAATCGATTTTTATGGGACGCATTCCTAAAACATATGCTCGTAATTGTCAAAGTCAAACAGGCACAAATATAATATTAATATTTATTTATTAAATAAAAGGGTCTAATCATTTAATTAATATAGCTTATATATTATTTATATATAAAGTTAAATTATAAACAAGAATATATAATTAATAAATATTATAACAAAATTTAATTTTGATCAAAAATGCAAGTATAATATTAATATTAGATTATCTATTAATATTATAGAAAAATTAAAAGAATATTATTTTTAATATATTAATATTATTTATAAATTATTTATTAATATACTGAAACAATATTTATAAATACTTAAATATATTTAAAATAATTAAATATAATATTAATAAATAGATGTCTTGAACATATCAATAAAGTATTAATACGTTAATATTGATGAAGATATGTATTAATACAGAGATATAAAATAATTATTTGTTTTTCGAATCAAAATTAATCGCCAATCTGAGAGAACCATTTTATATTTTAGGAATAATTTAAGTAACATTTAACCAGATAATAACTAAATCTATAATTTTAGATTTGGAGATTCATAAAATTAACTTTGAACATATATTTATGATCAATATTTAAAAAACTCATTTTGTAAACTATTTCATAGGCTACAAATATCTTAAGAGATAAAGATAAATCTCTAACTTTTGTTAGAGAAAAGTCTAAAAGATATCGAATTTGTAACCAAAAGTGTAATAAACTTTCTTTTCACAATAATTTTGTTTCATTTGTAGGTCAAGGACTTATAAACCAAGGAAGCTATTAAAACGTATTTCCCATTCAATGCTTTCATATTGAATCTAAATTAAATCCATCTCGATGTACAATCGCATATTGTTACGGGAAATATTAATTAAAATATTGCCGATCAAGCATTTGCAAATAAGCGCGCAGGATATTTACGGTAAAAATTATCCACACAGAAACGAAAAATATTTTGCTTTTATACTTTAGATAATGGTAATATTTACAAATTTCAGGGTAAAAAAAATTCTACATAGTGACTAAAGAAAATGAGTTTAATCTTTACTATCAATTTAAATTAGTAAAACAATCAACCATTATTTTGTTGAAAACTTTTGATACTACACACTATACCCATAATCTCTTTCCATTTTCGATTAGATAATATTTTACTTGAGCGAAGAAAAAAATATTTTCTTTTATTTAAAAAATACAATATTTCGACAGCTCCTGCTACCATCATCGAATGATGATAGCAGGATCCACCAATCTTAATAATAGCAGAAACTATCGAAATATTGTATTTTTTAAATAAAGGGAAATATTTTTTTTCGCTCCAGTAAAATACTATCTTACTTTTAATTTTACTAATCGAATTAAAATTTGTGGTACCTGTATTCCTCGGCCGCTACCTCTAATGTATGCCTCGGTCGTAAGACTCCACTCTGCTCCAGCAAACTTCTCCTTTTCACTTTTACGACCTTTTATCACAGGCACTGCCAATAACTGGTTATAAACTTGCTCGTAAAATTCAAGAATTTGATAAGTTTCTTCAATTGCTTCATCCGCTTCGGCAAAAGCGGAATGCCCTTCTTGCCATAAAAATTCTCTTGTTCGCAAAAACGGAGTTGGATGTTTGAATTCCCAACGCTATAGTAATCTTAGATAAGAAAACAAAAAAGTACAACTCACAACAACGTTACTCCATTGATTTAGCCTAATGGGCAAATCCCTATGTGATTGTACCCAATTAGCGTAAGCCGGGTACATTACCGTTTCACTGGTAGGTCTTACCGCGATCGGCTCATTCATATCCTTATCTCCAGACTTCGTAACCCATGCGACCTTAATCGTTTTAACAGAGTAAAATTTTAAAACAATTAAACATTAAAACAATTAGAGAATCAAACGTAATTTTAAAACAATTAGCGAATGCTGTGTACAAATTATATTTGATGATGTCTTTATATCGGACCATTAATTTTATCAACAGTAATAAAAAAGCAAACAAATATGTAGAAATATGCAGAAACTCAAAGAGCATTTTTGTAAAAAATAGACATTAAAATTATATACTTGATCTTAAAGTTTACTAAATTAAAATATTTAAACTTAAAAGCATCAGAAAATATATTTTGGGAGTGATCCGTGAATCATTAATAAACTAACGCAATAAACAGAGCTCGAGTACAAATTTACAATCCGTTTAGAAGGATTAATTTTATTTACTTCAATTAAATTAATTAATTAAATTAATTAAATAATCATATCAATCTACTTTAAATTAAATTGATTCAAAACAAAGTGTATTTATAAACGTCTGTTAGAAAATAAAAAGTTTAATAGTCAATAAATTATCCTGAGTATATTTATAATTTTTTAATGTGTGAATATTTTATTTCACTAAATCTGTATTTTTGTAAAATCAATATGTAACAATTACATAATATTCTACCAGTTTCAAAGTACCTCAGGAGCAAAATCTTTGATATGACTTTGTTCTCTCTTTAACGCGTCTTCCGAAACGAAGAGAGGAAAATAAGCATTTTGTACACCAATTGATTTTATCTTATCATCCAGGAAACGTTGGATTTGTTCCCATACAAAGTAAGACCCTGGTCGAAGAATGTAACATCCGGATACATCATAATATTCAATAAGATTAGCCTTTGTTATCACCTAAGCAGCCACGTGATATCTAGATACAAGGATGAAATGTGTCACCTGCAAATACCAAGAGCTGAAATCATCCTCTTTTTTAGCTTCTAATCCCAATCTGCAAGTAAAAAGCACAAACTCACTTAAAATTCTAAATATAAATATATTTAGAATCATATATCACTTTACTCACTTAAAGTAAATAATTTTTTAAAAATGATAAATAGGCTTTAAATATGATCATCGCTTAAAGAACATATGATGATAGTGGGTGCAGCAAGTGGCTTCAGAAAAGCTGAACATTACCTAGTTTTCTTTGACTTCTTGTCGTTACCATTGGAAGTTGAAACAACCTAAACGCAGATAAGTTGTCATTTTTGAAATCAAAATCAATTACACCTTGATTTTCTCATTGACATTTATGTTCTTTTTAACATTTCTGTAAAGATTACAATCACCTTTCATTGAATTTATAATGGATTTCTATAAAAGTAAATTTCATATTGCTTATTAAAGCTAATCTCAGACTTTAATATTTAATACTAAATATAGTGTGATTAATACTAAATATAGTGTGATTCGAAACTTTATATATATAATCTTAAGTACTTAATATAATATGATACATATTCATGTTTTAATAATGTTATAAAAACATTATTTGTAATGTTATAAAAACATTAAATAATATCATTAAAACTACTTTCAAATGTCATTAAAAACATGACACTCGAAAAGGATAGTCGAATATTTGTGAACGATAATTTCTTATTTTATTATTCCTCTCGGCCTTTAAATGACTTGAACAAAAAATAAAATAATTTAAGACGTTTTGTTGATTCAAATTTTTTAAATTTTAGAAATAGCCTAAGTAAATATGTCACAGGTTCAGAAAAGATTATGGTAAATCAATTTTAAATATTAATGATTACGAAATGTTTTCTGCCGACAAAAATCCCATATCTTGTTGGTCAGAACACTAAACTAAATTTATTAAATATAAAAATTACTGATATTTCTTTAATTTCAAGTATCTATAGACTTGTTTCCAAGAGAATTTTACCGGTTAATATTATGAAAATCTTAATACGTAATTTCCAGCCTTGACAATTTTAAACTGAAAATCAAAGCCACAATAACTTTGAATTGTGATTTCAAGCGATGATAATATTTACTTTTGCAATAAAACAATAGGTTTGAATAATTTTTTTATATATTTTACTAATGATAGATTTGTATTATACAATAACATTACTTTTACAATAAGAAACAATAGCTTTAAGATTAACTTTGAAGTGATCAAAATTTTGTTTAATTTGTGCATAATCATATCTAGACGAGGATATCTATTATGGTTACGCAAAAAAGCTTTTATGAAAATAAAATTTTTCATGTACTGATCGAATCATCAAATAGAAGCTTGTTGGTAATAAAAATCCATTTGCTGAGGTAAACGCAAAAGATGAGTAGCTGTGAACCTGTGTTTTAAGTGAACATCGCAATTTAAGATTAATGATTAGGGTTGGACTTTACAACTCCTCCATGGCCGGTCCCAAGCTTGTGCTGAACAAGTTGGAGGGTTGGCGATAGACTTCGTGACAAGCCAGTCGTAAAACAAAAATGTCGCATTAACAGTACGAAATAGTGTCTTAATAAACTTCGCGAATAGGCGACTTCAGTGGTACGGCCGCGTTCTTCGCGCAAACAAACATCAACCATCAATAAGGCCAATTGGCGTGAAAACAGTAAAAGCGGACTACGTAACGAAGCGGAACAAACGCTGAAGAAAAGGAAGATAAATATGGTGGACTTTACAATATAGAGACCGATGTCGACGCTTGAATTAGCAACGTAAAACTGATTGTATGTGTTCAAAATAGGAAAGAGAAGAAAGCAGATATTACGTGCTGCCTATGTTACTCAAAGATGTGGAAGCAGTTTCCATTCTCAGGTGACTTGAACAATATATTACTTGTATAATATTACTGCACAATTCGAGCTTGTATATATCTACATTTTTGTATAAATCAACACAATAATATAAAGAATAAATTTAAACTCTTAAGTGGCAAATTTTTATGGATGGATAATAAATAATATACTTTGTATTAGAATAAGATACTAGATAGTTTTATCAGAGGAAATACATCATTAGCATGTATTTGGCCCCGCTGCTATGTTGGGTAGAGGAGTTAGGGGCCGAAACCTGATAGCATAGCAGTTCCTCCTGATGACCTCTAATTCTTATTCTGATACAACGTCTGTTATTTATTAGTCAATTCATAAAAATGACGTTTATTTTAAATTTTAATTTTTTTATTTTAACTTGATTTAAATTATAAAAAATCTAAAAACAATTATTGATTTTATTATTTAATTATTAAATTTTGATTTAGCATTATTATGTTTTGTTTATTTTATAATTATATTAAATACGTAGACTCAGTCAGCTGATTTAATTTGATATACTACAAATGCCGAAAACGAAGTTTTTTTTTCGTTTTACCATTAAATTACCATTTAATTGCTAAAGAAACCCTCAAAATTGATCGAAACCTTGTCTTATCATGATCGCTTGAGGCGTTTAAATATGAAGACCGTTTTATCAAAGATGCTTATTGTACCAAAAAAAGATCGAAAAACAGCTAAAAAATCAAAATTTTTATTTTACAAAATTGATTCAAATTTCAAAGCACAATTTGTTCATCGTCGTTGAACTTTGTGCATTTTTATACCATTTCAGGAAACATCTGTTTTGAGTAAACCTTTTACGATTTTGCTACAATAAAAATTTTGATTCTCCAGCTGTTTTTTTCAATTGCTTTATACGCGACGAATTAACAGTCTTGCTATCACTTGTCGTGCTGTGAAAATTCCAACCAGCTATATCAATTATTTCTCTCTTACGAAATAGTCTCCTAGTCTCTCTGACTAGCAGTCATACTACTCAAAGAGTGCACCTGAAGTTGAAAACACAAAGTTGTTTGGCAGGTCGAATAGCCAAGGATTGAAATATCCTTAAAAAGAAAAGCTCTCATGGATAGATCAAAAATTAACTTCAAAATAATGTATACCAGAGCTTACGTTTTTGTTTTGTTATTTCTTTCGGTCTCTTTTTGCTTTCCATTTTTTAATTATCTTTTCATGTAATGCCACCATATGAGTGTTTACTCCAAGATAGTTTATAAAAATTTACAATTTCTTCATAAGAAAAATACAAAATAAGTACCACAAGATTTTTTTGTCAACGACTGGTCCGGATGTTGGGTTGTAAAGGCAGTGTACGAACCAAACTACCCCAGACATGATGATCCTGGGAGACAAACCAGAGTTCTCTTTCATATAGACCAAGGCTGTTTACGACAAGTTTCGAGATTTGATTTCTCCACCGTTATCAAGGTCTACCTTAGGTATCTTTCCAGAGTCCGGCCTGGAACACCCTCTGAAGGGGATCCCTAGACATCCTCAGAACGTATCCTAGCCACCTCAACTGACTTTCGTCGATGTGTAGAAGTGGCGAATTTACTTTGAGTCCATCCCGGATAACCGAATTCCTAACCTTATATCTAAGGCGGGTCACAATGCGAAAGAACCTCATTTCGGTCGCCTATATCCGAGATCTTATCCGTTCGGTCATAACACAACACTTATGACTATAGGTTAAGATAGAAACAAAGATTGTGCGGTAAACCGAAAGCTTCGCGCGTAGACTCAAACCCGCTTCACCACGACAGACCTGTACAAGAAAATGTACAACTAAGCAAAGAATTCATTTTAAAATTTAAATTTCATTTTACGTAAATTTATACTTGAATAATTTGGATAGCCTCTCGCGACATGTTTTTATCGCTGATAACATAGGTATTTTTTTCGTATGCTACTTATTTTATATAAGACACATCAACATATCAATGAAAATATTTTTTTAATTTAGCTACAAAAGTTATCATTTAGATATCACTTGCTTTAACTGATTTTTTAAAGTTAATTTTTTCGAGTTAAATGCATTAACAAAAAAATTTTTCTAAACTGCCAAAAAAATTTACAAGAATTGCCAATTTTAGTTTGTAATAATTTATTTATCAATAAAAAACCAATTCTAAGCGGTATTGAGAAAGTCAATTAAAATCTCAAATAACCAGTCAATATGAGCAATTTAAAAACATGCATTTAATTTCTTTCTTTTAATGTGCTAATTTTATGTTTGAAGTGACTAATTGTATTTGTTTGTATGTATTTAATTACTTTGTTAAAATATTGCTGGTGTGAGTCGTTTAATTCATTTTATCCGAACTTATCGTTTAAATTATAGAATTTAACAGTGAACTAAAAATATGATTTTGCTGAGTTGAGGTTATTTAAAAGTAAATTTTAATCTTGTGGAATAGCTTTTAACAGTCAGTAATGTCAATTATTTAGAACCAGCATACTTTAAAACAATGATGTAGGCGGCGGAACATAATTATGTCATAGTCAAGGCTTCCAATGCTTTGGTTTTAACCAAAGACCACGGACCTTATGTATTGTCATGGGTTCTTGGTTTTTATTCAGAAAAGCTACTAAATATTTTAATTTTTCTAAATTAGAGTAAATGAAAAATGAGAATGCATTCAACAGGTTACCGTAACCATCACTTCAATTAGCATTACTGGTTTTATCATATTATGTTAATAATATAATGAATATTAATAATGTTAATGTTTAATTTTATCATATTATTGCTCGTTCTATACTCGTTTTATACAAGTAACGTGATGCTAGCATTAGTGTTGAGTCGGTAACGCCTGGGTCGTACTACGAGTGAATTTAAATTTCGGTTTAAACCATCAATCTTGGCTGAGCAACACGTTCTCAATATTGTTGATGTCTGTCTCCTCCAAACATAATGCAAACGCTTTTATAATTATTAAGTGATAAAGACCAAATACAATTGGAAATTCCAACCAAACAAAAGGCGAAATGCATGACTTTCAATAAAAGCTATTCAAAAAAGCAAATTTGAAACATTGGCTTCACAAGATTCGTAAAACAAAGACCTCAGCTTCTGATAGATGCTGCAATGTCAAGCTCTGTCTAGCAATCATACAAGCTCTGTTAAGCATATTAAATATATTTAAACTATTAAGTCTAGTATATTTAACTTAGCTCATAAAAACAAGTAAATCGTCAAAAGCAAACGATCAAACTGCAATAATTGACAACTTACATGCTGAGAATAATATTCCAGTCAGGTACATCAATTCCTTCCGAATAGTAAAATTTCTTTCCCTGATGTAAGATTGCTGACGCTTTGTCAATTTAAAGAACCAAAACTTCATATGTTATTCAGAACTGTTTAGATTTCGAGAAAGAGCCTTGATAGCAGACATATGCAAGTTTCAAACATTTTCTACAATTATTGACGAAAGCAAGGCGTTTCTGTCACTCAAGTAGTAGCAGTTGTTGGCAGGTACTTCGACATCAATAACGAAAATGTTGTTATGTACTATTAGACTGTGTAGTGGTAGAATAAGGTACTGATCTTGGTTAGTACTATTTCATGAAGCAGTTGTAGGCAGAAAAATATCCACCTCAAAAATATCATAGGATTTGGAAGTGATAAAATCGGGTAAAAGAGTCCAAAACCAAATTTAAAAATTATCGAAGAATTAACTTATCAGTTTTAATCATGGTGGATATTTGATATTCGATTGCTTTATGTGGCACACACTCATTAAAAGATCATCAAAACTTTCCTAAAATTGATCTCATCAAAACTTTCCTAAAATTACGAACCAGCAAAATACAAAGAGATTTTCCCTTATATAAAAAAATTACTACTAACCAACTCATTAAAAGTCATTTCTTATGGTCCCACTAGAACGTTCGGTTATGGTAGCTAGAAAAATTGACTTTTTCCAAAAGGTTAAAAGTATTAAATTGTGAATCCGAATCACAGGAATTCGGATTACATTATTTATTTATAATGATGACATCTAACTATTGGAATCGATTGAGTCTATTCATTAAAGATGCTGAATTAACAAAAGGAAACTAGCAGAAATTAATCCAAATGTAAATTATCACAAAGATGTAGCTACGAGTCCTGCATCGCCGTGCGAAACAAATAACCCTTTATCTGTGGTAAGAAATTTAAAAATTACTGTTTGAGATTTCTGGTTGAATTAAGTTGTGATTAGATAAGAAAATAGTTGAAAATAGTTGTTCTACTTGAAATACAAAAAAATGCTCATATTTCTCCACCGTCTATTATTCCATTGGCCGTTCATTTTCCTCAACTCGTCAAAAAATAAAGGTTAAAGAGTTCGTTTATTGATAATGCAACGATCGTTTGGTAGCTGAAAAAATCTTTATCTGGCAAAGCATCATTACCCAATATTAAATTAAGCTAAACAAGTCAAATGTGGCCTTCAAAATACATAATTCGGTATCTTATCGGATTTAATGGCAAATCTAAATGTTATACCGCACTCATTATCAAAACCGAACAATCAGATGCTTTAAAAGCGATAAAGTAAAAAGTATATTATCGCTAAGCATTTGACAAACAAGATACTTGCATGAAATGAAAATTACTCAAACAAAATATACGAACAACAAAGTCTTGCAACGTAAAGTTGCCTGTCAGCCAACTTTACGAAGTAAGGCTGAAAATACTAGATAATTATAAGCATTGAACATAGCGATGGACGAATATTAAGCTGCAGTATGAGAAAACAGTAGGCAACATTAGAAAATATTATTTTTAATATTTATAGAAAAATATTTTTAATTGTGGAAAAAAAGTATTTTTAATTATAAAAGCGAATTTTTCATAATTCAAATGATCAACCTTTGAATTTCTTTATAATCTTATTGGAACAAGGGTATAATATCACCTAATATAAATATTTAATTTAAAATACTTAAATGAAAAATAGTTAAATAAATGTGTGCTTATATAACTATCGTTTTAATTCCAGCAAAACATATTTTGTTTTGAGACATTATTATAAAACATAAAAATAATAAAATAATTATCATTTAGATCCTAAAAGTATTTACATTACATTAAGTATTCGTCATTTAAATCACGCATTAATCATTTACATGATCATTTTTAGGTGTTTCTAATACAAAAAAGTAATTTTTGTACAAATATGGCAACTAAGGTTTGTCATTTGGGAGACCAAAATGTAACAAGGTATTCAACTTAGTATGTGAGAGGATGTAAATCGTATAAGGTTTCTCACAAAAAACTAGTCTCTGCGTAGAAACTTTGTAATACAGCTGCAAAAATCATGAAATTCAATTAAATAAAATTATATTGTATTTTCATTACGAATGTATTTTCAACATAAATTCGCATTAGTACGACTAGAGTATGCACTAGCACACTTTAATGTTTAGAAAAGGCGTTACAATACATATCCTTGTGTATCCTACATTTCAAAAGCAGAAACAAAAAAAGTAACTTAAATAGATGAAATTTCGATTAGCAATGTCGATAATTCAAAAGTTTTAACTAAATTTTAATAATTTTAAACGAACACGTTTTTAGGAGGCACTAAAATTTTGGAAAACATATGCAAATCAGTACATCATTAACACACCGAACAAAACGACGAGTTTCTATCTATAAGTCTATGATCATTAGAAGGCTTCCAATCTGCACCAGTTGCAGCTCTATATTTTGATTTCAGAGCAGACAACAAAGCGATTTCACATTGAACAGGATCCTAAACATATTGGTAAAAGATAAGCAAGAGAGAAAATTGTTACCTCATCAAAAGATTCAGTAGTCAAGACATCAACGATTTTGAATTGCAAAGAGATTGCAGAATTCAATAGTTCAAAACACTAGAAGGAAATCAACATATAAAAACTAAAATTGAACAACGAACAAACAGGCTGATTCGACTGATCGATACTAATAGTAGGAAACCACTCGTTTTTAGATAAGGTACGATATCGACGCTTCAGATTCGAAAGCTTCTCACACTCTAATTTAATCTGTTCCTAAATATATGTTTGAACGGATAAACAAACTAATAAACATACCTTTTCAGCTTGATTTGATATACATTGCTGCACAATAAATAATTGAGAGGAAATTGCTAGACTTAAAGTATCAACAGTTTCAAATACCTAAATGATATAAGTAAAAAATGTAATTATTAACAAAAAATAAATATTGATTGCTAGTACAAACTTTGTCCGCTTCAGGTTTAGTAGGCGTCCAGTCTTTACCAATCAGAGTTCGATATTGACGTTTCAAATCAAGCAGTTTTTCAACCTCTGATTTTATTTGTTCCTTAAAAATAACAACTTGGCATTAATATATCAAACTCTAGTTTTACTTTTGGTGCCTTGCTCGACTTTAAATCTCTAACGGTATTGCCTTGAAAAACAATTTGATCATTTAGCGAGTCAGCAGTAAGTGGCGGCTACGAACACAAAAAAATAGAAACAATAATAACCAGTAAAATACCTCTTGATTGCTAGAAGAAACTTTGTCCGCTTGACGTTTAGTAGGCGTCCAGTCTTTACCAGTCAGAGTTCGAAATTGACTTTTCAAATCAAGCAGTTTTTCAACCTCCGACTTTATATGTTCCTTAAAATTTATAACTTGGCATTAATATATCAAACTCTAATGTTACTTTTGGTGCCTTGCTCGACTTTAAATCTCTTACGGTATTGCCTTGAAGAACAATTTGATCATTTAGCGAGTCGGCAGTAAGTGGCGGCTACGAATACAAATAAATTGAAACAATAATAACCAGAAAAATACCTCTTGATTGCTAGAAGAAACTTTGTCCGATTCCGGTTTTGTAGGTGTCCAGTCTTTACCAGTCAGAGTTCGATACTGACTTTTAAAATCAAGCAGTTTTTCAACCTCTGATTTTATTTGTTCCTAAAAAATAATAACTTGGTGTTAATATATCAAACTCTAGTTTTACTTTTGGTGCCTTGCTTGACTTTAAATCTCTAACGGTATTGCCTTGAAGAACAATTTGATCATTTAGCGAGTCAGCAGTAAGTGGCGGCTACGAATACAAATAAATTGAAACAATAACAACCAGTAAAATACCTCTTGATTGCTAGAAGAAACTTTGTCCGATTCCGGTTTTGTAGGTGTCCAGTCTTTACCAGTCAGAGTTCGATATTGACTTTTCAAATCAAGCAGTTTTTCAACCTCCGACTTTATATGTTCCTTAAAATTTATAACTTGGCATTAATATATCAAACTCTAATGTTACTTTTGGTGCCTTGCTCGACTTTAAATCTCTTACGGTATTGCCTTGAAGAACAATTTGATCATTTAGCGAGTCGGCAGTAAGTGGCGGCTACGAATACAAATAAATTGAAACAATAATAACCAGAAAAATACCTCTTGATTGCTAGAAGAAACTTTGTCCGATTCCGGTTTTGTAGGTGTCCAGTCTTTACCAGTCAGAGTTCGATACTGACTTTTAAAATCAAGCAGTTTTTCAACCTCTGATTTTATTTGTTCCTAAAAAATAATAACTTGGTGTTAATATATCAAACTCTAGTTTTACTTTTGGTGCCTTGCTTGACTTTAAATCTCTAACGGTATTGCCTTGAAGAACAATTTGATCATTTAGCGAGTCAGCAGTAAGTGGCGGCTACGAATTCAAATAAATTGAAGCAATAATAACCAGTAAAATACCTCTTGATTGCTAGAAGAAACTTTGTCCGCTTTAGGTTTAATAGGCATCCAGTCTTTACCAGTCAGAGTTCGATATTGACTTTTCAAATCAAGCAGTTTTTCAACCTCCGACTTTATTTGTTCCTAAAAAAAATATTGGCATTAATATATCAAACCCTGGTGTTACTTTTGGGGCCTTGCTCGACTTTAAATTTCTAACGGTATTGCCTTGAAGAACAATTTGGTCATTTAGCGAGTCAGTAGTAAGTGGCGGCTACGAATACAAATAAATAGAAACAATAATAACCAGTAAAATACCTCTTGATTGCTAGAAGAAACTTTGTCCGATTCCGGTTTTGTAGGTGTCCAGTCTTTACCAGTCAGAGTTCGATATTGACTTTTCAAATCAAGCAGTTTTTCAACCTCCGACTTTATTTGTTCCTTAAAATTAATATATTGGTATTAATATATCAAATTCTAGTGTTACTTTTGGTGCCTTGTTCGACTTTAAATCTCTAACGGTATTGCCTTGAAGAACAATTTGATCATTTAGCGAGTCAGCAGTTAGTGGCGTCTACGAATACAAATAAATTGTAACAATAATAACCAGTAAAATACCTCTTGATTGCTAGAAGAAACTTTGTCCGCTTGAGGTTTTGTAGGCGTCCAGTCTTTACCAGTCAGAGTTCGATACTGACTTTTCAAATCAAGCAGTTTTTCAACCTCCGACTTTATTTGTTCCTTAAAATTAATATATTGGCATTAATATATCAAATTCTAGTGTTACTTTTGGTGCCTTGCTCGACTTTAAATCTCTTACGGTATTGCCTTGAAAAACAATTTGATCATTTAGCGAGTCAGCAGTAAGTGGCGGCTACGAATACAAATAAATAGAAACAATAATAACCAGTAAATTACCTTTTGATTGATGGAAGAAACTTTGTCCGATTTCGGTTTAGTAGGCGTCCAGTCTTTACCAGTCAAGATTCGATACTGACTTTTCAAATCAAGCAGTTTTTCAACCTCCGACTTTATTTGTTCCTTAAAAATTAATATATTGGCATTAATATATCAAACTCTAGTTTTACTTTTGGTGCCTTGCTTGACTTTAAATCTCTAACGGTATTGCCTTGAAGAACAATTTGATCATTTAGCGAGTCAGCAGTAAGTGGCGGCTACGAATACAAATAAATTGAAACAATAACAACCAGTAAAATACCTCTTGATTGCTAGAAGAAACTTTGTCCGATTCCGGTTTTGTAGGTGTCCAGTTTTTACCGGTCAGAGTTCGATACTGACTTTTCAAATCAAGCAGTTTTTCAACCTCCGACTTTATTTGTTCCTAAAAATTAATATATTGGCATTAATATATCAAACTCTAGTGTTACTTTTGGTGCCTTGCTCGACTTTAAATCTCTAACGGTATTGCCTTGAAGAACAATTTGATCATTTAGCGAGTCAGCAGTAAGTGGCGACTATGAATACAAGTAAATAGAAACAATAACAACCAGTAAAATACCTCTTGATTGCTAGAAGAAACTTTGTCCGATTCCGGTTTTGTAGGTGTCCAGTCTTTACCAGTCAAGATTCGATATTGACTTTTCAAATCAAGCAGTTTTTCAACCTCCGACTTTATTTGTTCCTTAAAATTAATATATTGGCATTAATATATCAAACTCTAGTGTTACTTTTGGTGCCTTGCTCGACTTTAAATCTCTTACGGTATTGCCTTGAAGAACAATTTGATCATTTAGCAAGTCAGCAGTAAGTGGCGGCTACGAATACAAATAAGTAGAAACAATAATAACCAGTAAAATACCTCTTGATTGCTAAAAGAAACCTAATTATTTTATATAAGTTAAAAGAGTTCTACTTCTTTAATATGAAATATTGAAACTCAATTGTATCAGCAATTACGAAACTTTATCGATATCATCTGTTTTGACGAATTAAATGAACATTTATTTGTTATGCGCAAATAAAAAAATACTGTTCATAAACGTGTTTATACGATATATAATATAAAGAATTAGGAAAAATAAACATTAAAATATAAGTGTGAACATGCAGATATGAATTTCGGATGGTCAATGCTAGATAAGAATATGTTCAAAGACTATTTTTTATATTAAATATTTTTATTATTTATTATTATAAATAATGTATAATAATGTAAACAATTATTATGTAATATTAAAAAAAAGTTTATTTTATGTTTTTTCGTGCCTTTAAATATTAGCTTTTTAGCTGATTAAATCAATTCAAATAAGCAATTTAGGTTGATTTTTGTTCTTTCTTTAAAAAATCTTTCCTTTATATTTTAGTTATCATTTTACGAAATATACAGCAAATTAGAATACAGCAAATTATTTAATACAGCAAATTAAAATACAGCAAATTAGTATGAAATAAAGTCAAATTATTTAATAAACTAATTTAAAAATATTTTAAATAATTAGGTAATATTTGATAAAATTAACAATTTATACTAAGATTCTGGAGTTATGCCATTAATTTAGAAGTCATTTATGTAAATAATTTGAGTCAGCAGATTATATTTTATCGTGATTAAAATCTATCAAGAATATCTCTTAAAATTATACATTTACAAAAGTTTGCTAAGATATGAATAAAACATTTTAAAATTTGTGCACTTATAGTTTTTAATTTTGTTGCAAAGATTAAAAAGAAAAATACGGTTGTATAAGGTCTTAATAATAATGATATTTTTAAAAGTTTAAATATTTTTATTAATAATAAATTGTTATTACTAATACTACAGTTCAAAGGTTACACGCAAATAGGCCTGTACATTATAATTAAAATTATTGAAATAACAATGATTGGTGGTCAACACTTTGAGGTCACGCATTCGATGCTTTCCAATTTGGTGAAATTCCGACAGTTCGTCATAATGCCAATCGTGATATTCTTGCAAACGAACTGACTCACGTATGTAGCAGTCTATCGATTGAGCCGAGTCTCTAGTTAATCCCAGATGAATTGATTTTTGATGTTGATACCATAACTACAGATGTATGCGCGCCTTTGGATATTGGGTGTAACAGTCTCTTGTGCGATAGAACGGAGCGGTCCTTACTAGACGTATGCATATTTAGTCACCTTGCTCCGTCATATACGTCAGGACCAATTGAAAGTCATTTCCGCTATCATAACATCGGAAAATTACCAAATACGGCGAATGAGTTATGAGGCTTGAGAAGTCGTATTTCATCCCTGTGGTTTTTGCTGCGAATGGTGGTATGGGTCCGTCCGCGTTCTTCCTTCTGAAAATAATTGCAATGCTAATTTCTCGACGCTATAACTTCACTTACAGCGAAAACATCCGTTCAATTCGGACAAAGGTTGGAATCGCCCTCGCCAAAATGTCCTCTGCCTGCATTAGGGAAGATCAATCGACGAGAGGTCATCCAGTTAGTTATTGGAGTGATTAAGAAGATTCTGAAGTATACGTTTTGTTTTGTTGAGATAGTGCCCATTATTTATTTAATAACCCGAAATACTTTTTAATGAAGGCCCATTTTATTTGGTCGATGCATCGCAAATTTACAATGGTCAATACTCTCCAAAAGGCATCAATTATATTCTCTGCGAATTGAACTCTTTGGGCACTATTATTTTTTTGACACATATCGTGTTTCATTGTCGTCTATATTTGTTTATAACCCATAGTGGAAAAACTTGATAGTTGTGCCAAAACTGACGCGAGTCAAGAGGGTGAGGGATACAGAAGCGCGAACCATATAACAAGCAATATTAGCGATATGATTTGCAAAGATTCAGCGTGAAGTCAAGGTAAAACCAAGATAAATAAATAGAGTTACAAACTCTAAAGGTGCTGACTTGTATATAAAATAATCACGACGAGACATGCGACCGCCTGCGTGGAATTTCATCATCTTAGTCTACTTTGTATTTACAACTAGGCCATTCCTCTAGCAAAAAGTTTCACTATTATTCAAACTGAACTAGATATCATTGGGATTGGATGAAATGATGGCTAAATCCTCCGCATACAGGATACACAATGAACCTAAATCTATTACGCACGCCGGCAAATCGAACAAAAACAAGCTAAAGGGTAAAGGGCTTACATGATCTCCCTGAGGTATTCCATTTGTTTGGTAAAATTAACTAGAGAATTGAATACCATCAAAGATTTAGACAAAATGAGGTTCTAAAATACAACCTACGGACCACGACAATTTACGAATCGTGACTACCTATGAACTATGACAACCTACGAACTACGACAACCTATAAACTACGACAACCTATGAACTACGACAACCTATGAACTACGACAACCTATCAACTACGACAACCTATCAACTACGACAACCTATAAACTACGACAACCTATGAACTACGACAACCTATGAACTACGACAACCTATGAACTACGACAACCTATGAACTACGATAACCTATGAACTACGACAACATATGAAATACGACAACCTACGATCAACGACCACCTACGAACTACGGAACCTACGATTCACGACAACCTACAAAGAGTCTATTGGGTTTCAATAAGTCGTACGCTCAGGTCAAGTCCCGATGTGCGCGTAGCAAGGAAAAGCGAACAATCGCTGCGCTTTCGCTTTTTGAACACAGTCATGAATATTTTAGCGTCAAAATTATATCGATTGCTTTCAGAATGGATAAGTCGGGACAATGTTGTGCGCGCAACGGCTCAACAGCAGTGTGTAAAGGATGTAAATGTGTGCGGCAGGGTCGTTCTTGTGCAAACTGTACTGCTCAACATTGCTCAACTATGAGAATTTATCTAGTTTCACAAACCAATTTAAACTCGTGATTTGCGAACTGTTTGATTTCAACTGTTTCTGAAAAAAGTGGTTCCATACTAGAACGTTTCACTCCTCCGTGTAGCAACGATGGCAATACTTACACTGAACATTTGTTCCCTTGTTCGGTTGATGACTGCCCGCTTCTTGTCAGAATTATTCTTCCTAAGATTCTACCAAAAAGTTTTCAAAGTCGTCAAGCTATTTCCGCATGCTGAGCATCCAACACGATATGGTAGGCTTTCAGAAGAGTTGAAATCTTGTAAGTCGATTATCGAAGTCACGGAAGCAACTAGATATTATTAGAGAGACGAATACAAAAAGTTCTATTCCGGAAAAGCAGACACAATCACGGGCTGATGTAGCAAATCAGTCTTTGCCACGAAAATCCTTGTTCAGTAGCCGCTGCAAACGCAAACAGTACTGGCTTATCATCAGAGTCTATTTCGAAATCAATCAGTGATATGGTTTTTAGATCAATAAACATCATTTTATTGAATTTGCCGAATGTAGGTGATGACACGAATAGTGTTATTCGAGTAGCTAAAGATATAGGAATAGTTCTTAGCCAAGAAGATATCAAGAGATTACAAGGTTACCTTCGAAATCTGATAAATCGCCTCCCTGGTTGAAAGCAAATCTAACTGAAGATTTGGTTCAGAGGATATAGACATAAGTATCAACTTTAAGTATAAATAAACTTTAAGTATCAACTTAAAGATTCTATTTAGTTTATTGTGGTCTTTATTATTCCCGATCTCAATGCGCAGGACAGAAAGAAAAAAAATATACTCAGACAAAAATTGAAAGAGGTTCAAGTAACGCAGCCTTTTACCAAATTCTTAATTCGCAACGGTAAGATCGTAAAGTTAACTTCAAAATTGATACCTAGTAAATAGGTAGTAAGTTCAACAGGCAGAAATGTGATTGAACTGAATACAATATGACAGTTAGATGAATGCCCTTCCTCAAAAGAACGTCAAGTTCGAGAGCAATATTAACAGCAGTTCGATGCAGTTATATTGCTTGAAACATTTGCAACGTCTAATTTCACTCTAAACTCAATGTATACAGTTGAAAATCTTGCATTGATTCAACGTTGAGAGCATTCTGTTGGTGGAATTCTTATAGGGCTGAGTACAGCATATAGCCAATTTTCTCGAATATATTCGACCTCGGTGTTAGTGGTGGATTCTACCATGATCAAGATGTTATATGTATAATTGTTATATTCGTGCTTTCTATTACACAAATAGAGATTTAGAATTTGTAGAATTCTAAATATATATAATTCTAATTCTTCTATTTTAGCTGTGACAGATTAACAATTTGAAAAACATCTCAAACTTACCTTAAAAGAATTTGAAGAATAAATGGTCGGCTCGTCTAGAATTTAGAAATCAAAATAAATAACAAACAGTTAAATCTGTTACCTTCAATTAAACAACTAAATGTATGATCATCGAATGCAAACGTGCATGAACTCTTTATAGAAGACGGTAAGTATTGACGTCTCTAGTAGTTAGGGATTTAAATCACAAATTACATATGTTAAATAAAAGATTGCAGGCAAATTTATAAAAAATTATTGAAATAAATAATTAAAATTAATAAATTTAAATTAATTATTTAAATAATTTAAAAAATTACATCTCTAGAAGTTGAAATGATAATAAAGTTTTGTATTAAAAGAGATTATTTTTATATTTTAGGTATAAATATAAGATTATAAAATATACATCACTAATGATTGTTACATCTCTAGTAAACTATTGCAACAATAATTATTATTGTTGATAATTATAATTATTTATTATTTTTACAGATAACAAACGATGCAACTTATATAGTTAATGTTAAATTAAAATTACTATATCATCAATGCTACAATAAGCATTATAATTAATTATAAATTAATTTTTGTTGACAATTGAGAATTGACATTAAAGCATCTAAATGAACACTAAGACGATGTAAATTATATAGTTAATGTAAATAAAAATTGTTATATCATTAAAAATAATTATATAAATATTTATATATTATATTAATTAATTTTTATTAATTTGATGGATATATTTGCGGATGGCAGGCAAAGTATGAGCTAAATATTAAGGCAGTATTTATTGTAACGTTCTATTTGCTGGTAACATTATTTGTAAAGTTGAAATGATAATAAAGTTTTGTATTAAAAGAGATTATTTTTATATTTTAGGTATAAATATAAGATTATAAAATATACATCACTAATGATTGTTACAAATTGATAGTATGTAAAATCAAACATTACAGCAGTTTACACTAAAGATCAAGAAGAATTAAGTATTAAATTACGGTAATTTAAAAATTATAAGTAGGGATTTTTATAATAATACAAGTGATACAAAAATTTTATTTTATTTCTGTAATTTCAATTGTTTCTTACTAAAAATCACTTTGGTTAAAATTTAACTAAAATAATATTTTAATGATAAAATATAAAAAAGGTTACATGCTTGAAAACTCTTAAAATGATTGCTATCAAATAATCGGCTTTATTAACCAATTCTTCTTTATTAATAATTATTTAATTATTCTTCTATAGCACTTAACTCTATTAAGTAAATACTTACGTTTTTATTAAGGCGGTTGCTCATAGATTTCAATGATGTCGGGGATTTCTTTTGCGATCCTTCAGGAATGCTTATCAAAACTAGTGGACTTTTTACAAAGGTATTATAACTAAAAGTAAAGAAAAAACAGGCATAAATAACGTGGATGGCTATTTGATATGCTGAAAACGTGAATTAATCATATGCGCAAGTTTTGTGATAAAGCATCAAAGACACACACTAACAAAATGCGCATTGATATCTAATAAATGATCACCGCAATATAATTAAAGGAAGAATGATAACTCATACCAAAGAGGTTCAAAAGGTTGGTCACAGATAAAAAAGCCTCGTCGTTGGATTTGAATAACTTGGCCTTTTCGGATTTCTTTCAAAGTCGGTTCTCCAATCAAAAGGAATTCATACTAAAGTATATAAAACGATAAAAGTTATTAGTCTGTACGATATTTTATAAAAATATGTATAACATTACTATAAAAATTAATAATATTATAAATAATAAAATATTATAATATTATAAATAATATTTAATATTTTATATTATAATATAATAATATACTAAATTTGTGTAGTTTGGTACCGAATAAGTTGTTTTAACGAAAGCATTAATGATAAAATTTTCAAACTAACTGTTAGATTTACAACATTATAGCTAAAGTTATAATTATACTGTAGCTTATAATCTACTAAGATAATAGTACTGATGGCTTTCCTGTCAAAACTAAAATAACTAGTTATGATTAGTTATACTTGTTGTCTTATATTTATTATCTTAAATAGTCGCATAATCAAAAGCACTTCAGAATTCATTTACATTTCTAAATATTCATTCAGATGTGTTTCAAATGTTCTTACGGCTAATCGAAAAATATCGAGAAGGTGATTAAAGACAGTACTCAATACAGGTTGGTAGTTTTAAATTCATCAGTTATTCGTTGACACAATTCTACATTCGAGCTAGTAATTCTCTATAAAAGTCGTTAATTTTACGTTAATAAACGTAAAATTAACTTGCACGATTAACGTAAAAATATCAAAAAAGACAATGTACAATTTCGAGTATTTTCCCTGATCAAGTTCTTATCGCCTAATCAATACGGACCGTATCATAAACGAGATTATGATGATATCATATCATGACAATGTGAAGAAAATTATTTTGAATGATCGGTTGAACATTAAAAACAATTATCAATTACTGATGAATTGTAATGCCCTAAGTTGCTACAACTTAGGGCATTACAATGTTAACATGTATTGTTAATACATGTTAACATTCATGTTAATGCATGTTTAACGGAATCGAATGTAAAAATGAGAATCTAGATGTATACAGAAAATCAATTAATAAATGTTACCAATTTTCAATAAAAAATTTTTATTAGTTATAAAGTGTAATGATTTTACAATTCTATAACGGAGATAACAACGTTAATTTTAACACTTGACCTTGAAATGACATGCTCGACATTTTTAATCAAAATTGGCCAATGGATAAAAGTGTAAACAGAAAAGTAACTTTGGTTATACGCTATTGTAAAATTAAATATTAAAAATTAAGATTTACCTAAAAAAATAAATTTGGCAGGTTGTAAATCATTAAAGCCAATAAGCGACAAGCAAATTGTATCTACCTTAGATTTATGCTGACAAAGTTGACTTATATCATCGTTTGGTTCAACCTTCGCTTTTGAAATAAGATCGCCGTAAACAAGTGCCAATATTGGAGTACAATCATTGTTATTGATCGGCTCAGCTATCCACGATATTTTCTTTGTCTTTTTAAAATCATTGTTATCAAAGTTTGCACTCATAATAATTTTTTCAATCTGTTTTGATCGATTGCTAATTCATTACAAATTTGTTAGTCAAGTCAAATGTCAAGAGTAACTTACAGAACAATTTCATTTACTATTGCGTTGCCCCAGTTCATAAGCGTTACAAGATCCCCTGATTTAAAATCTACCACATCGTCCAAATCTATTAAAATGTTTGGTGAAGCGCGAATAGATCGAGTACCCATACTTGGATCCTACGACACAAAATTATGAAGTAATTTTATGCACAAAATTATATATTTGAATAAAATCTTTTGTCACAAGGCGCAAACATTAATAATTAATAAAAATCCATATTGTTAACAACAAATTCTAAAACTCCATTATTTGTTAAAAAGAAATTTTAACAAATATATTAAATAATATAATAACATAATATAATATATCATATACAATATAATATATTATATATTTATATATAATATATTATATATAATATATTATATATTTATATATAATATATATAATATAATATATATATTTATATATAATAAAAATAAAATATATCGAAATATAATGCAAAATAATTGATTTAATGGAGTTTTTATATAATATAATGTAATATAAGGAAAATGCATTATTGTATTATTATATTTCCTTATATATAAGGAATTATATATATAATTATATATATTTCTTATATATAAGGCAAATGTCAGCAAGGAAAATTACAACAATGAAGTAGCAAAAATATAATTGTCGACTTTAGACATGGTACAAATCAAGCCTTATATGGCAAAATGAGTGCATAAAATAAGATTTTGCTATATCGTCAGTTTTGCTATCTTGACCACATATGTTGTTACATCTACATAGTAGCTTTTCTATAGCACTTACATATCAAGTACATGTATAGAAAAAGTGTAAAACAAAATATGAACACTCTATCATGGCGTTGATATCAGTCGAGATTTGTGTTCGTACCGTTTGTTTTCATTGCGTTTCTCTCTCTATATATATTACATCGATATGAATGCAAGAGAATTGATTTTGAATGTAAACAAAATTTGTATCATTTTAAAAATAAGCAAAATTTATGAAAATTCTAAAACGTCTGACAATTTCACTCTCACAGTGAAACTTACTTTAGGATGTTTGGCAACAGTTATCATTTCTTCTTTTGCATTAAGCACAGTTACTTTAACAGTATATCTCGCCATTAATGCGTTATAACGCACGGCTTTCATATCAACATATTTACTATTAATTGCCCATAACTTATCCCATCCCATATTGATGACTGTTCGTGACGATCCCTGTGTGGCTATGAATGAACGTAATCCCTCTAATGTTAAACCTCTTCGAAAAAGACCACGCAATGTTGGCATTCGAGGATCATCCCTAAACAGCAATTAATCGCGTTATTAAAAATGTTTATGCAGATAATTTTATTAAAATTACAGTCTTTGGTCAAAAATTGGTCAAAACCTTTCGGTTTTGACCAAAATTAAAAATTACAGATTTTACAGAGAAACACAAAAAATGAGTAGAAAAGATATTGTACATAAAATTGAAGAATAAATGGAATAGATGTCAACCATTCTATTTCATAATGTTTTAATTCTTGTTTGTATTGCGGCTATTTGTAATGTTTGTATTGCGGCTATTTCATAATTTCATAATATTTCATAATATTTCATAATTTAAATAATACTATTTCATAATTTCATAATGTTTGTATTGCGGCTATTGTTGGCAGTGAAAAGTTGATGCGATGATGAGCGTATGAAATTAGGATTACATGTAGTAATTACAGGTAGTGGCTTCATATGCAATTGATAGATCGTTTATGATAGGGTATGTCAATTTTACACAACTTATCATTATAAACGTGTACTGACATCCTCTAAACTAGCGAACGATTACAAAATAAAGGATTTATCCAATTAGATTGTATATAATCTGAGGTATTGTATAATTCAGGGTGCATAGAAGCTATTTTGCTTTCTAAAGGTTATATGATAACAAAGTGCAGCCGTTGTCGGAAGTTTTAACGACTGGCTCAATATAATTGAGAATCGAGTCAGTCTAGACAAAACCACAACAGTCGTCGATAAGCACTTGGGAGATAAGCTTACCACTCTCTTTATCTAATGCCACAGACAAGCATCTATCTGGTTAAAGTTCCGAGTCGATATATTATCCCAGAATGCATCCAGCCCATAACTCACAATTAGCGATAACATGCTTTTGAAGAAACGACAGGCTCCGTCGAAAGATGAGGAGGAAACAAGTTGTAAAGCTTGATACGTCATGGAAACGACTATTGTGCATTTCAGCTGGAAATGGGCAATAAACGACCAACGAGATAACATTAGAATGCTTATGTATTAGTAATTTACCACAAATTCGAGTTTCTTTTTGTCAAAGAGAAATGCCAGTGCTACAGAGTATGCCATTGCTACAAAGAGAACCTCCTCGACGAAACTTAATGACTTCTGATTTATTTATATTTACACATAACTCATTGCAAACACAGTAGTCATATAGAGAATTTAAGACCAATTGAGCGGAACCTAAATTATCAGCTATGATCATCTGGTCGTTTGCATAAAGAGCAACTCTAATTATCTGTTTTATAGCCAAGTGACTCAGGTAGATCTATCAAGAAAAATGAAAACAGTAAAGATCTTAGGGGATCCCCCTGCATTACTTCACTGTAAACCGAAAACGATTGAGAGGTAGTTAGTCCATCATCTATGCGTAATGTGCTTGGCGTAAGATCTTAGTGATATCAAAGAACCGTCCGGTTACATTGACCTTGTTGAGAAGTTTGGTTATTAGTAGACTAAGATTTACTGAATCGAAGGCCTGATTAATTGATAAATAAAGCATAGATAGAATACTTTTGTTTGAAACAGCTAACAACGCTATCCCTAACTATTTTTATGAGAAACGTAAATGCATATTATCATATTTATGTCATCTTTATATTAGTTTAAGTAAACAATATTAAGGAATATATAATTTGTCACATCAATGAACTAATTTGATTATTAATAATTAAAAATATTAATTATTAATTTAATATTATAAATATTAAATTTTATAATTAAAAAATATTTTATATTTTATAATTATTATATTTTATAATTTAATATTATAAAATAGTATATAAAATGTTATATATAAGTAGGTAAATCGCTATATATATCGTTCTAAGGGTTTATATTTATCAACCCTTAGATATTTATCAACAACCTGTCATTTGTTGACACTGTTTTATAAACATGATTAAATGCAATTTCGATAATTTATGCAAATTTTATCTTTTACTAAAACAAAATTTAATACGACGATTAGTATGTAAACTTATAATTTAGAAAAACATTAAAGATTATTTTATTCCTTTCTTATAATACGTCTTTCCTTTCAATTTCCTAGACCGAATAGCCACTTCTGACTTTTCACTAAACAGAAACTTTTCAGTAAACAGCAACTTTTAAAATAGTGAAAAGACTTCAAATGTTTGCTAGCAAAGTTATCAAAGTTATTAAAGTTAGTTAGACTTTAGTTTGTCCTTTTATTTATAACATAAATATTTATCATTTTTGAATATGATCCTTATTTTACAAGTTTTGGAATAATCAAAGTCTCAGGTTTTATTTTTAAATCGTTTGATGGTTGTATTTTAACTGTAAACCTGACATCCCGAGAAATTTATATCACAGGTCAGGGGGCGGCCACCTTTTTACGTGCGTCCAATACGGAATTTTTTTTAGAACCTGCCATCCCGATAATGACAGTTATCATGTGCATTCTCTTCAATGTATTATAGTACCGATAATGCATCAATCATCAATTAGCTTTCAATAAAATGAATGCTAAATTTAAGATTAAATTAAAATTGTGATGACTATTTTTTTCTGCACGCTACATCACTGATCATCGAGTAAGATAAGATAAGATAAATTTATAATTTTTTTTAAATATGAAAATAGTTCAGTAATTTAGTAGAAAAAATATTTGTAAATATTTAAATATTTTTATATACATTTATATTTATTCAAAATATTTATAAATATCAATATTACTATAGATATAAATTATACAAATTATTAATTTATGATTATACAAAAATATATCGCAATAGTGGGAATTTTAAATCAGTAAGAAGTGTTTAAAAACAGTTTTCAAACTGTTTTAAACTACTGTTTTAAAACAGTATATATTAAAACAGTAATATATAAACAGTATCTAAGTTTATAAATGGTATGAATTTGTGCTTTAAAAGCACTAATTTGCATGAAACAATAAAATACAAAATGTTTTTAATTTTATCAAGAATTTTCCTTATTTTTTATCGAAAGCGTCATTGCATCAAGTTGCTTTTGATTTATTCGTTGTCAGTTAAAAACTATAAAATATTATTAATATTTATATAAAAAATTATTATTAATAATATTTATTAATAACAATTAAAAATATTCTGGTATATAATCAACAAATGCCTATATTAATTTCCAGGTTTGTAAATTTACCAAATTTATATTTCTAGCGTTTAGCAAAGGTTTAAACCATATAATGTACTTTTTGTATGCTTATGCAATAAGTTATCTTTTCAAATATATTACGAACATTACATATCAAGCAACTTTCTAACGTCGTGATGTGACAACGTGTTGTCAGTTAAATCACTTCTGATTGCAAATACTAAATCTATTAAAAGGCAATTCACAATATACAAATATAATATAACAGTATAACCACGAGTTATGATTCATTATGTAACTTACCATCCATCAACAATTTTGTTCTGCACAAAGTATTGAAGCTTACGTTTCGATAGAACAGTATTTTGCAGATTTAACCGTCCGAATTCGTAAATATATGGTTTTCGAAGTTCTGCATTCAAAAAATACAAATTCTATTTGAAATAGCAAACAATATAATTTTACCTAATGCATCAATAAACCAGTAGTACTGTTGATCCCTGTCGTGATACTCTGTGGTTCTTAAAGCATGTGTAATGCCTTCAACGCTGTCAACTATCGGACAAGCGAAATCGTACGTTGGATATACTTTATACTTGAAACTGCAACGAACGTGTGCTTCATTCTTACATCGATATATAGTTGGATCTCTCATACATCCAACATTTGATTGCATATCGATTTTAGCGCGAACACAAAATTTTTGACCCTCAGTGCTACCCGCTTTCATAGCATTCCAATGATTCATAGCCTCACTTGGCGTTTGGTCTCGGTGCTTAGAGCATATTTTTGCTTCTCGTTCCGTTTTAATAAGACTTGCTTCCGTATCATCGCAATATGCCAATCCTTTTCGTATTAATTGCTCACAGCACTTTTGAATAAAGTCAAAGTGATCTGACGTATGAGTAACCTGATCGATAGCTAAACCTATTCGCTTAACGTCATCCTCAATTGATTGTTCATATTCAAGCGATTCCTTTGCTGGGTTTGTGTCATCATATCTTAAAATCAATTTACCTTCAAACGCTTCCTTGTAAAACTGATTGAGCAGCGCTGCCTTTACATGCCCGATATGCAAATAGCTAATAAAAAAAATATTTGGTGATACAATTTAATGGTTTTGAAATTCTTATTTTAAACTGTAATTAATTACGATAACGAATGAATTCGTTGAACTAAATTGTTGATATGTCTGTGAAGATTTAATCGTTAATTTGTACAGGTTTTTATTACAAAATCTACGATTTCATCAGCTTTTAAACTGTATACAAAATTAAATATTATATCGTATTTGAATAAAATTTAATTAATTAAATATTAAAGATTATAATGAAACAATATTAAATTTAAATCATATAATCTTGTGATGTAGCATTTGAAAATGCAACCATTTGAATGTTATAATCAAAAATTGTATTTTTAAAGTTCTTTTGTGTAAAATACTTTATTTATAGACATATTTTCATCATTTAATGTTCAAATTATAATTTCTAATTTATCAAATCAGTACATTTCCAATAAAATAATATCTCAGCTATATTTTTTAATTATCTATTATATATTTTGCATACTTTTAATACTTTTATACATTTAATACTTTTACAAACATATACTTTTTATCAATTAGATAAACGGTATTAATAATATAAATATTAATATAAATTATATTATTTAATTTATATTAAATAATATTTATTAATATTTCTGATAAAAACTTATAGGCGCATTTTCATGGCGTAAGCCAATAGTTTCTAATGTGAGTCGTACGTTCCAATTTACGAATATTTAGATAGCTTATGTGATACAATTTAGTACAATTGAGAGTCTACATTCTAATCGTTGATTTGTTACTATTTGTATACATATTTTAAGTGTATATGATTTATATTTTTAAAATACGTCAAATTTACCATTTCATTTAGTGATATTTCAAAACCAGAAATTTCATCTTAATTTTTACTTTATTTTATCGTTGATTTTATGTTGTTTGTTTTAACCAATATATTTTAATCAAGGTTATAATATTAAGGAGTTTTATCTCCATATGGAAAACCTCAAGAAACAACTCCAAAATTATCTTCAACAGGTGTGAAACAATTATTACTTTTATTAAAAGTCAAATTTTCAACTTCTATCATTCGAAGAACAAAATTATGAAAAATGTACACCAAAATTAAAGTTAGTATACGACGCAGCAAATCAAAATGTTCAAAATCCTTCCAGATAATTATCTCAAAAAATTGCTTTCACCGAAAGACAACGTCAAAATAGGGACAAAAGTAAAATTAATTTATAATTAAGCTTTATATTAATTCAAGTTTTACTTAACATCAAATGTTGTGCTTCAATGTTACCTAAAAAACTAAAATTTTCAAATGCTTCCACTTTTTCAATATTTTCATAGAAGAAATAAAGTAATTGTTAGTAATTATTTTGCTTTGAAATCTACACTAACTTTACTGAATGATTAAAATTTAAAATCACACGAGTAATCATTTATAACTTTATTTATCATTTAATTAAATTGCAGTTTATGAAAAAATTTCTATTTGAAAAATAAACGATACTCAAACGCTTACCCACTTGCCTCAGGAGGAAATCTAACAACCAGATTACCAACTTCAGCGCCTGGTAAATCAACAAATTTACTTTCACTCTTATAACCATCCGCTATAGTCTAAAATTGAAGATATAAAACCCTCAGGATTATTTATAAAAATAAAAACCTGCTCGATATTGGATTTGTCCATAGCCACCACATTAGAAGATTTTATGTCAATTTTCTTAAGAAGGCTATCCATAACGTTCAGATGTCGAGTAAGACAGCACAATGACTGGTTTTCAATCAATGAGTCGAGTTTAACATCTGAAAATATATCACGAAATATCTACTGATATATCTTAACTAAGAAAACGATATTAACATGATATTTCTAATTTTTTAGAAATAATTAATATAAAATTACCCCAGAGAATTGCCAAAAATCAATTTTTTGGAATTTCTGTAATTCTAACATCAATTAAAAGGATTAATTAAAAACATTAGTGGATATAATCCTTTAAAAGAATTAAAGGATTTAAAAATGATTACAACAAATTGAAAGGATTCAAAGAATTAAAAAATTAAAAAGGATTTTAAAAGATTTAATTGAAAGGATTCAATTGTGAAAAACAGTACCTATCGAAATAAAAATGAAAATTTATATTTATAATTATTTAAGCGATCTTGCTCATTAGTCTTAAAAAAAACATCAATTACGATTCGTAAAACAATAAGGTTCAAATGCTTTGCGTAAAATGTTTCGTTTAATAAAAATCCATCTTCCACGATAGCGAGCAATTTAGAGCAAACATGTCATTGTGAAGTATCAGTGTTTTTAATATAATCTTGTTACCTCGTTGTATAAAAACTTCTCTACATCTATTGTGTTCAATACGTGTTGTATGGCTCTGAATCGTGGCCAATGTAAAATTTTGCGATGTTTGGACGCTAATCGACAGGGATTGTGGATGCTGCTTATAATATGTGGAATCTTCTCGAAAGAATAACCATGAAGATATAACATGCATTATATAATTACCTATTTTGATGGGATGGTCACACCAAAAGGCACAAAGATATCAAAGCAAATATGGCGTATAGTTTTATAATACACCTCACTGCTAGAATCGAGGAGAGCATTACAAGCATTAAATCGCAGACTAGTAATAATGTGTGGGCTGAATAACCAGTTTAAATACTAACGATACCGCTAGATAAGAACAAATTTTCCCCATTTTTAGTCATTTAGTCAGCGACTCGACTTAACATTATATTATATAATGTTAAGTTATAATGTTATAATGTATTATATTGTATAATATTTTATATATGAAGTATAATCAATCAACAAGTGTTTGTCTTGAATATTCTTATTCTCATATTAAAATATTGTATATTCATGACTTATTTTTTAATAAAACAAATAATAATAAAATAAATAATATACGACAGGATAACTATTCGATAATGATGAGTTATTTCCAATATATTTTTACATAATTAAAATATAATAAATATAATTACTGATTTAAATTCGAATAAGCACTCACAATAGCAACTTAAAAATTGTCAATCGACAATTAAATTTAGTCTTTATAACTAAATTTAATGGTCGGTTAACATGCTAAGTGGCCATTGAGTGGCTATTGTGAGTGCTTATTCGAATTTAAATCAGTTGTTTGTACTAATCCATAAATGAAATCACGATTTATGATTAATTTGTAATTTTGTAACCAATTTTTTAATCAATTATGTCATAAAAAAGCAGAATTCTTATAGGATATGCAAATGTTAAACGTTTGATTTGTAATGTTTAGAGCAAATAATGCAAAAAGTATTTTTGCATTATTAAAAGTATTGATGACAACAATAATATTGAAATATGGTGTTAATAATAGTGAAATATGGTGTCAATAATAGAAAAATAGGTTGTTAATAATAATGAAATAAGGTGTCATTAATAATGACATAAGGTGTCAATAATAGTGAAATATGGTGTCAATAATAGAAAAATAGGGTGTTAATAATAATGAAATATGGTGTCAACAATAGAAAAAAATGGTGGTTATTATAATGAAATAAGGTGTCAATAATAATGAAATATGGTGTCAATAATAATGAAATATGGTGTCAATGATAATTGTATATTTAAACTGATGACAACTGGCAGTCGTCACTGTAATATTGCACATATTTGTATACTATAGACTATAAAAATAAATCAAATATTTCGAGTTACACGATGAGTGCAAAACGGCCTTAAATGTGCGAATTTAATTAGTATATTATTTTACTTACATCAGAAATAAAGCAAAAATAATCAAATTATCATTATGGAATAATAATAAAAAATATTATCGAATATTTAAAATATAATTTCTAAATTATATATAAGACATAAAATTATATAAGATATAATTTTATAATTATGATATAAAATAGATTATATAAAATATTTTATTAATAATATCTTATCATAATATATTATATTTCGAATAATTAGAAAATCAATTAGCAGAAGTGTTGAGTACAAATGGGTTGCTTATAGTACAAATGTTGAGTACAAATGAGTTGCTTATAGTACTTGTAGTACAAATAGGTTGTTGAGTACAAATGGGTTGTTGAGTACAAATGGGTTGAGTACAAATGGGTTGAGTACAAATGGGTTGCTTATATTCATCAATATCTTTAGTTCATTAGGAATAATGAAAAAAATGAGCTGAACATTCATATAATTTGAAATAAACAAGAATAGTTTGTTTTGAAAAGTCGAAATATTCGATAATATTTTTTATTATTATTCCATAATGATAATTTGATTATTTTTGCTTTATTTCTGATGTAAGTAAAATAATATACTAATTAAATTCGCACATTTAAGGCCGTTTTGCACTCATCGTGTAACTCGAAATATTTGATTTATTTTTATAGTCTATAGTATACAAATATGTGCAATATTACAGTGACGACTGCCAGTTGTCATCAGTTTAAATGTAAATATAAAAATATTAAATATAAAAATATTAAAATAAATATAAAAATATTAAAGTATAGAGTATACTTTATAGAGTATAAAGTCTAAACAAATCGTAAACAATTAAAATTTAAATTTCAACTTAGAACATGAAAATCGGGACAAGTTACTTTTTAAAAAACAAAAAACAAAAAATATAAAGAGTTAGTTGTTATTTCCAGTGAAGGCAATACTAGTCGATACTAGTCGTTTCTATTTTACGTCTACAAATGATAATAATGATTTCATTATTTCTTAAAATCAATAAATTTTTATCGCCTCAGTTTTCAAGATATCATGTAGAGATAATAAATTGACTATGGATTCACAGGATGTGCATAAGAGTCAATATAATGAACGGTGAAAGAAACGCGGTGAAGAATAAACCGGGTTTTAATCTTGTTAAATTTATCACTGATCAATATATTAATTTTTAGCATGACGATCGATTCAGAAGATATCACCATTTACAAACGCTAGAAATCAATGAATAGTTGACTATTTCTGCAGATAAATATGCCATGTATTTAGTAAAGAAGAAAATCTGTAAGCGAGTATATCACGAGTTTAAACGTAAAACGAAATATTTACGATTTCAACGTTATTTCAATAAAATAAGATTAGTTTGCTGACACAAGTTAGGTTCATTGCTTGATAAAAGTAACATATTTGCTCAGAATATATCTATATATTCTTCATTGTATGCCGATTGTTTTTATAAGCAATCGGCAAATTGCTTTTGCCTATCTTAACTTTTAATTCCAAAAAGAAAACATCAAGTTAATAAAATGTAGTGTTTATGCTCTTTTTGTTTATTCACTTAAAGCATCCATTAAAAACTTAAAATTTGTCGGTAATCTTGCGATAAGTTTCTGATCAGCAAATGATCACTAGTATTTGTAAATTAATAATTAAAATTAAAAAATAATAATTAATAATTAAATAATAAAAAATGATCACAATAAAAACAAACATTGAAGATATTTTGTTGTGTGTCAAGAAATAAACACATTTACTAACCGCAAAAAAATAATCTTTTAAGATGAAATAACATAAAATCTGCGATTAAAATATAATATGTAAACACACGTAAAAGCGATGATCATTCATATGACTAGGATTGACCGAATATAAAATATTATAAATCTTGTTTTATTTCGTATAATTTAAACAATTATATGAATAATAAAAATAAATTTTAAAAAATTAAAAACAAGTTTAATTTTAAAATAAATTTCGGAAAACATGCAGCAGCAATTTGAACACTTAACAAGTAATTTAATATCATTCTCGAAGGCATCGCACCTAGAGATGATAATCTTCAAAGCAAATAAGCAATCTCTATTAAAATTACTTTTTTAAACATAAGGGAATCATTTGAAATTGAAGGCGATAGAAATGTAAATTTTTCAACGGCATTTATTCATAACCATTATGCATTGAGAATGCGTTTGTAAAAGATTAAATACTACCCTTCATAAATGCTACTCATTTATAAAGAGTAGCATTTAGTCATTTATACATTTATGAAGAACAGATACGGGTCAGCAGAAACATTGGAGAATTCACAAAACTCTCGAGGAGGCCAAGTCTCATAAAGTGCTTTTTTGGCATAGCGCTTGAAGTTTAAATTATAAAATTAGAAGACTTAAATTATCAAGTATTAATTAACCAGAATATAACAAATAAACTAGACTTAAATATAAATGCAATTTTTGGAGTTTATGAAAATGTTTAAAATTTAGTCAAAATCACAAGTTTCGATTTATAATAAAAAATCATAATTAAACTTTTATATTGATATAACGGTGCATTTGAAATTATCAATACAGAGAATAAACGAATGATCGTAAACCAGCATTAAAAGGATCAAAACGTGAAATGAAAGTATTAAATGAGTAGCTAATGAGATTCACCAATACTGAAATGTAGCGTATTGCTGTTGGCTTAAAAATATAGGACTGAAGCAAAGTGCAGAATAAAAATAGTAATCAAGATTTCAATCGTAAAATTTTGTAAATAAAAATTATTATTAATACTTAAAAGTTTATATTCAAATAAGTTTATACTCATAATTTGATCACCTTTAAAATCACAAGTTTAAATAATAAGAGATATTTAGTGACTAAAATCACAAGTTTAAATAAATATTCTTAAGGCAAAAAGAGAATTTTTATATTATTACACAATAAATAACGATCTTACCTTTGCTGTTAAGCCAAAATATTACATCAGCAAAAGACTCTTCGTAACCAACAAGAAAATTTGTATTTTGAAGTAAGGCGTCAAAAAAGTGCCATGTTGATTTGGACCTTAGCTTTCTCATACATAATTCAATAATCCCATTAATCTTAAATTACAAATGATCAGCTTATGATTAAATTAACAAACTATATCTTACTTGAAGACAACGTGCCCAATTGTTTAAATCGAATAAGTTTGGTCTATAATGATTCAAAAGCCATTTACATACTGAAAGACTGTCCGTGGTTGAATACACTTGACCGCTTAAAAATCAAAACTGCATGTTGATCAGCTAATTTTAAGTAAAGTACTAGTTTGTTAATGCTGCAAATATACGACATATGACTACATATTATCGAAAAAATGAAAGATGGTCCATCATATAATCATGTAATTGATTGCGTCGAGCACAACTGCATCTTTGTTCGCATGCTTCGCAGTTAACCCATAACAAGGTTTGTTATCTTGACAAAGAGCACAATAAAATTTATCAATATTATCTGTGGCGTATGGAAAGTCAGTTTTGGATAACTAAAATGTTAACGGGCATTTTTATACTATTATAATAAATATTATTAAATATTATTATATTTTAATAATATAATAAATAATTTACATTTTAAAAATATTATAATATTTTTAATATAATAATAACCGACCAAACGAGACAAAGGATAAATGAGATAATGATGAATATTAAAAATAAATCAATATAGAATATTTTAAGTATACAAATACTTTATTTTTTTTGAATGCATTAGTAGAAATAATGACAAAAATAGCAGCATCCATCTAAACTTAAAAGATAACAATTTACTTTAATAGACATAATAAAAACATAATTTACTTCATCCATATTAAGTAACTCAAATGTATTACAATACCGTAAACTTGTAACTTTAAAAGCCAAACGTTTGTCGTCGGTACTATGCGTTGTGACATAATCATCCAAATTGATTAATTGAAGAACAGTTCCAACTATATTAAAAGTAAATAACATGTAAATTAATAATTTTTACCGTATTTATCGGAATCGCCATTTTCAAGAACAGCACTCATTCTAAAAATAACTATTCCATATTATTCGCATATAAAATAATGTTCAAAACTAAAAGCCTGATGTGTGCACAATAGCATAAAAGTTAAAAAATTTAACACTTTAAAACACAACACTTTAAAAGTTTGGATAAATTCCGTCAGATAAAGAAAAAAAAGATTTATTTTTACGTGGCAAATGCGTGCCAGCACACGCTTAACTTAACCACACAAAAAATCAAAAATATAAATCATATGTCAGAATGTGGGAGCAGAGGCGGTATTTGAATGTGATTAAGGAGGCAGGGCGGCGGACGTCGAGAGGGAGCTGATTACAGGCGAGAAGAGGGTGGCGACGAGGAAGGGTCGGAGACCGTAGTTGTTAGAGTAATTGGGAACGTTGAGTAACAGTGAATGACGGGGACGCAGCGATAGAGAGAGGTGGGGCGAGTGTCGTCTAAGATAGTGAGGTTGATGAACACTGGGGAAATAAATACACAACGTATGATAATCTTGTATTTATAATCTTACGAAGTAAAATGATAGCAGAATAAATTTAGAAGGGGGATATTGTTTTGACGATAGAAGATAGGTATTAACCTGATTTAGCACAAGACGTTCGAATAGTTTTGATAAGGTTGGGAGAAGATATATGAAGATATGAGGACGGAATTGAACTGTCGATAAAGTGCTTTTTCAGAAGTGGACGGACAATGGTAGATTTCCAGTTTGACAGATAAGTGCCACTGCGGATGGAATTAAACAAGGTTGTCGAAAACGGAGATACCGAATACCAAATAAGCATAAGTACATAGGATGAAGGTTGGCAAGAGAAGATTTGTTGAAGATTTGAAAGGAGAAATGTTAGTCTGGTTTCACTGTGTTAGTTTAGATGCATGCCAATTGTAGTGAGATTACATTCACTTTAACTTGGAGAATTATACTTTTATGCCGTTGCTAGATCCTTAGTAGTTTCTTGTTCTAAATTGAAAGATTTGAGAAGATGTAATATTGTGATTACTTTTTCGGATGTCATGATATTTCCAACTAGTATGCTGAGTCGGAAGAATTTTGTGTTATCGTGGATATGATGTATTCTGTATCCTTAAACTTGGTTTCATTCCTATATTAGGATATTACTATCGATTTCATATATAATAAATATATTTATTTATAACATAGATAATGTGGAATTGTGAGCGGCGTCTAACAAGCTTGTGATAAATGTTTTGAAATGCAAACAAATGCATAATATTTACAGCTAAATCGATTTCAAATGATCAATTTCAACTAAATCGATTTCAAATTAAATCAGCTTAGGTTATATTATAATATTATTGCGTATGATTACAGTTCTGAAGTATTTTAATCCCACAAGCAAACGAATTCACAACTGAAGTTAACACCATAGAAATATGGGTTTGGCCACTATATCGTAGTAGGAACGAACTGATCAGATTAAAGTCAGCTTTACGTATATTCAAAACCTGAGCTGATGTTGAGGATACCCATTTTCGTGACGAGGTAACAATCATCACCGGTGGTCACTACTACTAATTGGAGGAGCAAGTTTAATATGCTAAACTAGATTGATGTACACTGACAAACACAAATCCAATATCCAGTGGTATGTACCGCGGTACATAGTGAAATCACTAACATGCCGAATGAGATTGAGCGAGACAAAGATATCAAATAAATATATATAATTATGTAACCACCAGTTGAGCAAAACGCTCGTTAATAGGTGGGATCACAAACAATTAAGTTAATTACAAACACGTTTCAACAAATCATTAATTTATTATTATAGATCTATTATTATAGATCGTCTAATAATTATAAAAGGATCTATCTTAGACCTTTTATCGGGGTGTGCGTGATTCGAGGGTTTTGCAGCATCAGAGAGTGACCGCGAAAGTAATGCAAATCTCGTAAGGCGTAGCAGATCATTAAGATGATAGCTCCTATCGTGAAGTATATACCATACAAGGATCAAATCTACACTATTACACATATACCGTAATGTAAGAACATCAAGAACATTTAGGAGTGAGACGTACGACATATGTACCAATGATATCATATGTATCATATGTTCCATACGCTATCATATGTTCCATATGATAGCGAGGCGTCTGCGGTCACTTGATATCTACATATTTGCTTTCTACATTCAGAAAATCTCGTCTCAAAATTCTTAAATGCATTCAGCTTTAATGCATATGTACGACGGGTTCATTTGTGGGGATATACCAGAGCTTATTTAAACACCGAAGTACCTAAAAACACGATATTTTGACGCCGCTGAGTTAATAAAATGTGTCATCTGAAAGTGTGATTTTGAAAATATGCATAAATGCAAATTTGCCTATGTCAATTTCCAGCTTAGGCGATAGAGCCCAAGTCGTGCGGATACATCAGTGATAGTAGCTCATTAATGTATAAGCTAAGCAAAATTGGGTCAATAATTGTACTTTGTAAAACGATAACTGTGATTGGGTAAAAACTAGAGAGTACCTCATAAACACCTACGAAATAGTGGCAAGCGGATAAGAATGCTCTAAGCCAACGATCTAAGTAAACATCCTCTAATTTAACGATGAATAAGTCGTGTGAAGCGGTATCAAATGCATTTGAAAAATCACAAAATAATACATACTTTGGGGTACATTACAACATATAGAGGTTAAAGTTTAGATCGATAGTTCTCGGGATAAGAAACTTCGCCTTTTTTGTAAATAGGACAAATTATTGAGTCTTTCTAGTCGTATGGGAGTATTCCATTCTTTAAAGATTCTGAAAATATGTTGTACAACGGAATGTAAATGCGATGAGTAAGATTTCTAAGAGTAATCGTGGGAAGGTCATCATGACCGGATGAATTTCGACAATAAAAAAGGAAGAGTCCTGAAAAAACTTCACTGAGAGAGCAGAAATCTAGTATTTTCAGAAAGCGTATTACGTGTCGACGAATTGAGATTCAAGACAATATGAGGAATATCGAAGTCCTCTAAAACTATAACCGGCTATGCGCATTTTAGGTGATATCGTAATTAAATGCTAATCAAAGCGATAAAATAGACCGATTTTTAGCTATTGTTTATCTAGAGTAGATATTAATATCCATAGGTATTCATTGAATGCTTTCTCTGACGATGTACTTCTTTCCACGATGGATAACGGTTGTTTGACGTATAATATGACTCCACCACCTTTAAAAAACGATTTATTTTAACGTGGCAAATGCGTGTCAGCGCACGCTTACATGACCACAACAAAACATCTGCCCGCGCGGCAAAAAAAACCAGGGATGGAAATTTCGCTGTCAAGAATATTCTCGTTAAGCCCTTGTTTCGCTCAATGCTTTGAGGTTTGGGTTCAGTGTATTTGTAATACATAATATCTCGTCAAAGGTGTTATAAAGACTCGAGCAATTAGATAACATAATAGACATGCTATTCAGCGGGCTACGGTAAGGGTAGTGTGTCTCTGTGGGGCATGGCATAGACATAAATTTTATGTGTTTGTTACAAAAGCCTGTACGGTGGAAAGCGCCTATACAACAGTTTGGCTGATTTCAATATTAAATCGGGTGTTCACTCTTCACCTCACAACATGAAATCTTTTATAATCCTCATCACCCTCTCCTCCCATCCCTATTTTCTGCGGAGTCCCACAAAGTTCAGCTCTAGAACCCTTGATTTTCTCTCTTCTACTCGACAATCTATCTCCGTTTATCAAACCTTACCCCTTTAACGTCATGCAATGCGCCGATAAAATCATCATATATGGTCATGCACCAGCCCATCGCATAAATGATATCGCAATTTCTGCCTCCAACTGTCTTTCTTCTATCTACAAATGTTTTTCCCATCTTCGTATCATTCTAAACCCATACAATCTAAAACAATGTGAATCCTCTCCCATCAACCTAACATATCTCCTCCCCCTATATCTTTTGACTCATCAATCATCCCCGTAGTTCACAATCTAACTTTCTAAGGATTCCATTTCGATGATCACTATTCCTTTAAACCCTTGGTTTGCGAGAAGGTCGTTTGTCTAACTTAATTTTCTGTGACATGCGCCGTATCTGCCCCCTTATCGACTTACGTTCCTGTATGTATCTTCTTTCATCGCTTCTTTTCCCTAAAATCGATTACTGCCTCAGCATTTTCGCCTATTCTTCAAATTCCATCATTCTACCCCTGCAACGCATCATAAACTCCGCCGTTCAAGTGATCTTACGTCTCCGTCGCTTTGACCACACATCCACATATCTTGCCCAACTCGCATGGCCTACCATCCACATCCGCATACAATTCTGCCTTCTTCTCGTAACTTTTCGTCTCATCGATGTCGACTCACCTTCGCTCATCAACCTCCCTTTCTTAGACGACACTCGTACAATTTCTTTATCACTGCGTTCCCGTAATTCCCTCTTACTCTACATTCCCAATTACTCTAACAACTACGGTCTCTGATCCTTCCTCGCCGCCGCCCCACTCGCTTGGAATCAGTTCCCACTCGACATCCGTCGCGCTCCCTCCTTTATTGCATTAAAATGCCACCTCCGTACCACCTTCTCGAAACGTGATTTAGATTTTTGTTATTTTTGTGGTTATGTAAGCGCGCGACGGCACGCATTTGCCACGTAAAAATAAATCTTTTTTAAAAATTGTTCTCACCATTTTGAGTTATTTGTAGATAATCATAATTCGCCGACTTCAATCAATCTCTATCTTTGGGGCTAAGATAAAGTAAAAGTCTGATACTTGAATCTTTAAACTTAAAGGGTTCCAAATGATCTGAAAATCTTTCAAAAGCCTTGGTCGGCCGTTGTTGAGCCCTTTCTCTATATTATAGAGATGCATAATTTGCACCTTATTTAAAGAAAAGAACTTTCTTATTAAAAGAACTTGGTTTAATGTCTGCATCGTGCTTATCCGAACTAAACTATTAAAGCTGTGTTATTCACCTAAGTTCGCAATTATAAAACAGATATGTCGATCGAATATTTTGCGATTATTTCGCTTCTTGGATGTTTTTACATGAGGATCAGTACAACCGTATGTTTGTGTTTTTTTTAAAGATATTATCTGAGTTAAAGTGTATATGTGATTGAGTTGTTGAATTAACTGCAGATAATACTGTCTTGTGTGGAAATCGTGCGATTGAGTACAGCTTAGAATGATTATCCTGTTTCTTATCGTAAGGTTGCAGTTTTGCTTAAATGTGTGATTTTGTGTGAGAAAGTAACCTTGATGTTGAGGTGGACTCTGAGATTATCTTGGTTATTAGAGTAGCGTTTTGCTTGTGCTGCCATTTGACACGATATCGCTGCAGTTGTAACATATTTACATCTGAGTGTAAGAATGGGAGGTGTGGAACACTGTGTTGATTAGATTGATTCAAGGTATTAGAACTGCTGAGAACACAATCATGATGAATACTTGTATCATTATCATCATTGAAACTACTGGTGTATTAACATTGAAACTACTGTATATTAACAATTATTAATATACGTCACGAGTTGTTTCAATTCATATAATCACTCTATATGTGGAGTGAAGGAACGATAGCACACGTGGTGTCCTGTGAAGCCACTGCTTACGCAAACCATACCAGATGTAAGGATGATCACCGGTGAAGGAGCGTGCGCTTAGTAAATTCTGTCAGATGTTTACTGATGATTAAGTACTGTGGAAGTTGTGTAACTACAGGGCCACACTGATGAGACTACTATGCAGTGATAAGTATACTAAAGTCGAAACGCCCCATTGGGGCTAAGCGTCTGTGGTACGCGTATTCCGGGTTAAGCTTCCCGACGAAGGCTGTAAAATCATGCCGATTTAAACTTTCCTGTTCGTGTAAATTAAAAAAATTGTATTGAAATTCTTTCTTATTATCCTCAGTATTGCTTTTAGCAAAGCCAATGTTTTTATGTAAGCGTCACCAGAAAACAAAACGTTTTACTGATGATCTATCATCATTATTCTTGTATATCGTATGTTATTTATTATTCAATTCATAAAAATTGACTTTTATTTTAAATTTCATCTTATAAAAGTTTGAGAGATAAAATAACATACAATCAATCTAGTTCCAGATCAATCCAGTTCCAGATCAATCCAGTTTCAGATCAATCCAGTTCCAGATCAATCCAGTTCCAGATCAATCCAGCTCCAAATCAATCCAATTCCAGATCAATTCAGTTCCAGATCAATCCAGTTCCAGATCAATTCAGTTCCAGATCAATCCAGTTCCAGATCAATCCTGTTTTGCTCGCTCTGCTTGCGGAATTTTTAGAGTTAACCTTGAAAAATAACTTGCTAAAATCTTTTGGTTATTAAAACTTACAAGCTAACGATTTACAAACTACTTACAAATTCTTACAAATACTTACAACTACATACAAATTCGCCGATATGACTGGAAAAAAACGGAAGCAGTTCAATAGAACGACTGGAGATACAAATGTTCAGACTACTCAGGAGTCTTATAAATCCCACCAAATTAAGTGATCCAACACGGATTGCGACGTTTGGACATGTGTGTCAGCGACCGATAGCATCATCAAAAAATTCAATAATGCGGATTTCATCTGTGGTTATTGTTCAGTCAAGCTTTTCAATGAACTTAAGACTCTAGTAAGTTGCAGATCGTCTGGCTCATCTAAATCAGAAGAGATAGACAAGTAACTATGTGCAGAAATGCCACCTGCAACTACTCCTTTTCAACGTATCAACTCAGACATCTTAGACCTAACAAGCTGCATAAACGTAGTCAGTTTCAACGTTAACTCTCAATTACCAGTTTCTCCTGGGTTCTACATCATGTCTTTATCAACAAATAATGTTCACGATTCCCTACCAGCACATAATTCCCGCGAGTCCTCACCAACGAACAATCTTAACGAGTCTGCACCAATCAACAATTTGTCTGACTGCTTGGTCGTGGATTATCACTCCAACAGTGAGTTGGAACAGTCTATTCCACAGTTACGTTTAAATGTCGATTCAATAAACCTAAACCGAGCAAATATTCGCCCTCGAGCTACAACGGCGAATAATTCCTCAGCTGGCTATTGCGCAGTTCGCTCAAATGTAGGACAAACAGTGGTCGAGATCGAGCAGTTATTGTAGCGAATGTTAAGGAGTCATCATCTGTGATTTATCAGTATCGCATGAATGACGATATCAATAAGGTTCATTCCATTTTGTCATTGGTTTTATCGGGTTGCGATCAGAATGAGGTGAGCTCGTTGAGGGTTTTATCACTATTTTGTCTTGTAAAGAGTGTACAGGTAGCTTGAGACCTTGTTTGCTTAAGGTGATATTAAATACTCGTGAGTCAGCTAAATCACTCTTCAGACGAAACTTAAAACTTCAAAACAAGAACTTCATAGGCGGACTGTAGCAGGCAAATCTAAACCTGACTATTCAAGATTTTATGGAATACGACGGCGTGTTCTGGTTCACTGGACGCCTCTTGTTCTTGCGCAGCTAGTAGATCCTGTCACCTTGCGTTGCGTCGCATTAAACTCGCTACCAGACCAACAATAATGACGAGTTCACTCCATTTTCGTGATCGCGGTCATTCGGAAGATTTTCAATCTCGCAACACACCTATTTATGATCAACAAGACTGCCATATACCTAACTTGCGGATTTAATATACAAATATACTTAGTATATAAACTAAGTTATCCGAACTTTCCTTTGTTGTAAACCAAAAACATGCGGATATTGTAGCACTCACAGAAACCAGGCTTAATCCACAAATATTTGTTGATGAAATTAGTCTAGATGGATACTCTCTTGTTCGTATGGATCAGTTATCTTCAAGAGTGGTGGAGTCATCATCTCTGCGCGAGATTCTTTGTCGCTAAGACTAATCGATGCATGCGTTGACGAGGTGTCCCTAAATGAGTACATTTGGATCAAACGCATTTACCACGTTAAAATAAATCTTTTTTTAAACTAACTGCGACAGATAATCGTCATTTCATTGTGGGCTTATTCTTTCGATCACCTCGTTCATCCACAGTCTATCTGTAACTCATTGCGAAAACATTTAAGAACTAAGTCATCAGTGATAGTTCTTGGTGATTTCAATATGCCCCATGTTGACTGGATAAACTTCGTGCCTCTACCTGATTGTGACCCTGAATCAGCAAATTTTCTCGACGATATTAATGACATGAACCTTAATCAGCACATTCACGAATTCACACGCGCTCGTGGACATAATAATACAATAATTTATTTAACGTGGCAAATGCGTGCAAAATGCACGCTTACATGACCACTAACAAACAAAAAAAAGAACATCAAAGATCACAGGTTATTAGTTAATTGTTGAAAAATAATTGGATTTGGCGTTTGAAGTACGGCATAGATGTTGATTGGCGGATATGAATAGGCAGTTGATTCCACAAGAGAGAAGCAGCCACAACGAAGGAGCGGAAGCCAAAAGAGGTAGAGTAGATTGGGACATGTAAAAGAAGGGAATTACGGGAACGCAGAGCACAATACACAATACGAGAATTGTCGAGAAAAGGAAGGTTGAGAAATGAAGGGGTATGAGAAGTTATAAGGCGAAAAGCAATGATAAGAAGACGAATTTGAACACGACAATAAATGGTAGGCCAATCAAGAGAAACAAGATAGTGGGATGTATGATCAAAACGACGAAGACGGAGGAGAACTCGAACGGCAGCGTTGATGATGCGTTGTAAAGGAAGAAGAGTGGATTTAGGTGAGTTGGAAAATAGACTAAGACAGTAATCAAGTCTTGAGAAAAGAAGAGAAGATATGAGAGTCATACAAGAAGGGAAATCGATCAATCTACGAACTTGACGGAGGTTGCGGAGTACCAAGGTAGATGAGCGTACTTTATCTCTAATGAAATGTTTAAGCGAAAGTCGGTTGTCGAAATGGAAGCCTAGGAAAACGAGATTATCAACGATTGGAAGAATTGTAGAATTTAATGATACGGAGGGAGGTTCGAAGCCGAGGCGTCGAGGTAGGATCCACATAATTTTGGATTTATCAGGATTCAGAGAAAGGCGAAGGGAAGAAAGATAATTGGAAATTGAGACAAGACAGTCCGAAGCGGAAACACTAAGATCGTGAATACGATAAACAGGTGCATGAGCATAGATGAGAATGTCATCAGCATATTGCATAACATGGAAGTCAAATTTATGAGAAATCGAAGACAAGTCACCGAGAAGAAGAGAGAAAAGCATAGGGCCTAATACGGAGCCTTGTGGAACACCGGTCGGGATGGATGAATGATGGGAGAGAGAAGAGTTAGAATAGACGCGAAATGTACGGTTTGACAGATATGAAGAAAACCATGATACAGTGGGTAAAGAGAAGCCATAATCATGACGAAGGCGATGTAGAAGAATCGAGTGATCGACGATGTCAAAAGCAGACGATAGATCAAGAGAAACTATGACACTACATAATTTATGATCGCGCGAGATGAGTAAGTCATTATAAACTTTAAGACAGGCAATTTCAGTAGAGTGATTAGAGCGAAAAGCGGCTTGGAAGGGAGGAAACAAGTTAGAGGAAAAGAGATATGTATTAACTTGCTTGAGAACGAGACGCTCAAGGAGTTTAGAGAGGGTTGGGAGAAGTGAGATTGGACGGTACGAAGATGGTAGTGATGAGGTCGAGAGATTGCTTTTTGATGAGAGGACGAACAGTGGCGCATTTCCAGATGGAAGGAAATGTACGGCTACGGATGGACGAGTTGAACAATGTGGTTAGGAAGGGTGAGATAGAGGATCAGATATTTTTAAGCAAGTGAGTTGGAATTGGGTCAGAAGGAGAGGTTTTATTAGGTAATGACAGCAGAACCGAAGAAACTTCATCAGACGAAACGGGAAGAAGGTGGAATAGTTCTGGGAGGGAAGTATCTAAAGAGAAGAGTGGGTACAAGGGGGCTACGGGTAGTAGGGAAAGTAAATTAGATAGCTTAGTTTGTAGATAAGAAGAAAATTCATCAGGATTTATATTACAAGAAGTAGATGATCGTGAAAGAATTGAGTTTAAGATTTTCCAATGAGATTTAGAGTTGGAAGATGACTCGAGTTGATTTCGCCAAAAGATAGTACGTTTAGTACGTATAAGAATAAGATGTGAACGGCGTAGAGAAAAGTAGGAATCACGGAGATTTGGAGGGAGTGAGTTGGGAGAACGTTTAAGAAAACGATTATACACACGAAAAGAGTGACGGAGTCGACGCTTAGAAAGACTACAGTCAGAATCGAACCAGGGAGCATGGCGCAAGCGCTGAGAGCGTCGGAGTCGACTAGGCAGAAGTTTATTGATAATAGACATAAGTTCAGAATCAAACAGAATGCAGAGATCATCGGGAGAGAGATAGTTAAGAGGAAGTGAAAAGAGTGAAGAATTGAGTAAGGCTGTGCAGAGAATAGGGATATCGAGAAGTTTCCAGGGTCGACTTGGTGTGGATATTGGTGGAGGCGGAGACGGAGGATGGGGACGAGTAAGAGTAAGAGTGACAAGGAAATGATCGGACAAACCGGGATCAGTAATTGACAAGGAAGTATAGTCATTGAAGCAGATAGGGACAGCAATGATGTCGAGAGCACCGCCGAGAATATGAGTTGGGCTTGTTGAAAGTAATTTAGTGCGTCTAAACATAGTCTGGACATAGTGCGTCTTTACTTGATATATGCCTATCGGTTGATGCCTATATCATTGACCGGATTAATTATGATCCACCAATCAGTTCTAGTGACCATCGCATGCTTGATATTGTAGTTTCGCTCAGGTGCCTTCGTTCAATCAAAACAGTTCCACAAGTCAATCCAATAAAGGCTAACTTTCTCAGTATGAAACATATATTCAGTACGGTAGCATAGCCCAATCTTTTTATCATTGGTACTAACCCTGCATGGAACCATCTCAAACGTACCCTGATTGAGTTATTGACATTCTTCTAATCAATTCAACATTAGAAAATGAGCATCCGTATTCCAATTTGGTTTGACTCTGAAATAAAGCATGCAATCAGATCTTGGCAACACGTTCGCTATACTTGGCCATTTTCCTTTGTGTGTGGTAATTGAAGTGGTTTTCCGGATTATTCAAACGATACGATTGTGCTAGGTGGTTGAATGTACAAATGTCCAGTAAGGACCGCTCTAATGTATCAACGAATAAACCGTAGCATTCAATGTCGAGTCTTGCGTCCATATCCCGTGTTGTTGTAGGTCGCTCGAATTCGACATTTTCAGGCAGTGTTCGTAATACAGGCTCAATCGCGACAGACGACGTCACTTGGGTTAATCTCGATGCAACAAAATTGCGAACAGCATTATGCCTTATTGTTGGCAGACCTCCAACTTGACACGCAAGGCAATGTCTGAGATCAAAACAGTTACCGCAGGTACAATTTTGTGGTGCGTTAGGAGGTGGCCAGCCATATCTTATAGCAAGTGCGTCTTGAAATTGACGTTTACTCAAATATCGTTTGTAACTCACTATTGGTTTTGCCGATAGCCAAGTTGATGTTCCGGGACGTGATAAATAGCTTAAGGTGGAGGTAAAAGATGTTCGTAAAGTTGAGGCAGTATCCCGCCTCTCTTTCCACAATACATTATTTTCTTCTTTTAGAGATACGGCGATTTTCTTTTGTATGTCTTTTAATGCGTTTCCTGTAATATGTTCTAGTAGTGGATTACATATTAGTCTTGAGTTTCGAAATTTTCTCTCTGGTTCATCATTAGGATCATCAATCCCAAGGCCTCCAAATCGTTTTGGCAACAATAACATATTGACATATTCATCATCCGTTATTAAACCTGTTATTGCTGGAATAAGCTGTTTCAACAGTGAATCAGACAGTTTGGCGTATGAATTTAGACTCCCTTCACATGTTCTTTGAACATATGTCCACTTATACTGGAGGGACTGAGTCAGGGCCACATACGCAATATGAGGATTCAGTTTAGCAACATCTGTAAGGTTGGATACTAGGTCAGCCCAACGCCTAACTTTTTCAGTAATAAACTCGTCTACAAAAGATTGTGTTCCAATAACCGATCCCAAAATTCGTGTTCCATTTGTGACTATTTTAACTCCGCATCCTTGAAATACAGTTCCAGAAGAAGCTAAATTTTGTTCATGTACTACTACTTGACATTTTTGCTCATTAAGTATAAATCCATACTTGTGTGCATTTTGTCTTAGGAAGTTCCAAACCTTGACCAAGCTCCCAACCTTTCCTACACAATTCGCATCGTCCGCGTACCATCTGTGAGATACATCTGGCACTAAAGATTGAATCCGTTTTATTAGAGGTAAAGAAGCTGCGGCAAAGGCAAACATTGAGAGTGGGTCACCTTGTGTGAACCCTTCTTTCGCATAGATAATATCACCATCGACACACAATGAAGTTGGGTCAGTGTAGAGATTTGCCATAAGTGTTGACATAGATGGGCACACAAACTCTATATTTTTCAGCGCTAGATTTCTATTTATACAGTTGAATGCGTTTGATGCATCTACTTGCAGAATCGCAGCATATTGAGATTGTCTAAATTGCTCAGCAACTGAGTGAACTGCGGCTTCCACCCCACAACGCTGACCTCCACATAGCTGTTCAAGACCTGCTACTGATTGTGAATCTTCTTGTATAATATCGCATAAAACTTTACCTATGATTCTCCTTTCGACGTTTCCGATTCCAATAGGTCGAACCCCAGGATTTTTGTCAAGAGGAATGACGACTAGCCGTAAAAGCATTGAGAGAGCCAGATGGCAGTAATGAGGTAGCGATTGTGACTGCTAAACTAGCTAAAGATTCTGCTAATTTAATCGAACTATGACCAAATGACTCTAGCATGATACACCAATTATGTGCGTCCATGCCTGAGGGGCCTGCAGATCCTTGTGTGCGACGTGCAGCGGAAATGATATTACTTGCCGAAATAGATTGAAACCTGATTGGATGATGATTGACGGATCCAGGAACAAGACCTTTTAATATCGAGTCTGAATAAACTTCTCTTGAATTAGGATGTAGTTGTTTGAGTTTTTCCATCACCGTTATTCCACCTATGTAATCCCCCAAAGATAGAATCTTCATTTCAGCTTCAGGGTTTTCAAGTATTCGCATCGCTGTTCCAATCTTGCCCTGCTGCATTAATCTACAAAACCTGTCAGTACATTTTGCAGTAGAACAATGGGATTTACATTGTGTAGATTCATTTTGTAAATAACGAGCTTCTGAATATAGGTCTAGTAGTTCGTGGTCTGCCCAAAGCTTAAGTCGTCGTTGAATGTTTGATCTCACTAATTTGCATCCAGAATTTCGTGTCCGTTGAAGTACCAATTGGCATAGCACAACTATCGACTTTAGAGTAGATGACATGTTCAGCGGATTATCACTTGCGATCATATAGAGAGAACTCAGTTTGTCAATAAAAGAGTTTGCAGCATTGCATTTAAATAAGCTGTGCAAATTAGGACGCCACGATATTACTTCGCTGTAAATCGCATCGATTGCATTTCGATAACTGTGACTATTCTTGGAAGAAGCATATGCAGTCAGCATTTTAACAGCTCTGTCGCAGTTAAGAAAAATTTGCTCTGTTAGTTGATCAGTCTGAGGTTGAATGACTGTGCTGTTGATTGTTGGATCTGGATTCGCAAAATCTGCTTGATGAATGAGAGGTGAGACGTGTCTAGAATCATTGCGGTGATCTTGATTACTACGAATACTAGATAAATATTGAACCGCATTATTCGTGCAATTAGGGGCTGAACAATTTGTGCACTGTGAACGTGTCTTCTTACACCGGCATCCTTTGCATTTGGCGTTGGGACCGTTGCATCCACAACACTTCAGAGTATTAGATGGTTTTCCCCTTGGCATGTTTTTTGTATGTTATTAATTGTAGTTCACTCTCTCAGACTATGAACTTGTAAAGAATGAAAATGTATAAACTTGTAAAATGAAAATGCGCGTCGGTTCGCTTCGCTCACCGACGCTCTGAAAATCCTTCGACGCTTTGAAAATCCTTCGACGCTCTGAAAAATATTATTAATTATTTTACGCTTTGTAAAATTTTTTTTGTGATTTTTATTTTTTTTAAGATTATAACAATTTATTAAAATTTTAATTGTACAATTAAGGTTCCCACAAATGGGCCTCTATACATTTGAAATAGTGGTATAAATACCATATCATAAACATATTACTCTGATAAAACACGTCCTGCTCGAAGATACGAAGTCCGCTGAAACTGAACACGTGGACATCTAAGCGTCGCAGAGCAAATTTTCGCAAGACACATACTAATATATGTCCTGATTGATGATATCGTGACGGCGTATTCGCTTTTTTGTTGTTCAGCAATTTTTAGAGCCAATGATTTAATACATGCTTGTGCACTCTTGCCAGCTCCGCCCGTAGTCGCCCAAATAAGGGGACAAAATGAGCTGTGCTCTATTGTATGTATCCTTTCTTCGTACTTGGCACATTTTCTATTTTCGTAGAAAGTGAAAGTGACATCTGTTGACTTTTCGCAATAGGACGGAGCATGATTGTTGAAAACGACTACATCAAAAAATGTACGCTCCATATTCCCACCGAACAGTCCGTTACCTACTATATCAGCTCGAGCATCATCTTGTCTGGTTGTTGTACTAATATTGAAACTGATGTTTTCAGGAACTGGAGTAAGAGATGGTTCTGCAAACACATTCCAACAGACTGTGTTCAACTTCTTAACCAAAAAGTCTCGAAGTTGATTATGACGGATGAAGTTGAATGCGCCCCTTTTGCACGAGAGAGCATGCGACGTTGTTAATCTCTGACCACATTGACACTTATCCGGCAAATCTTTGGGAGTTAAACCATATCGAACAGACAACGCATCTCGAAACTCTTGCGTTGACAACTGACAATCCGTAGAAACCAACGCATCTCTTGTTAGCCAATTAGAGGCACCCTTCAGGGATGCATATTCCACTGATTTTCGCAATATAGGCATGATCTCTGGCTTGAGTTTTTCAGCATAATTTCGATTTTCTTCTTTATGTTCGTTTTGAATTACAGACAATAAGTGTATTACTGAGAAACCAATATCTAAATCAGGTTCTTCATATATGGACGATAACAATCGTGCAGCGTTGTACTGTCTGGTTAATTCACTCTCAATATTTCGTATTCCTAGTCCCCCCAAACTGGTTGACAAAGAACATACTCCCCTCAAATCAAGATCAATGTCATCGCCAAACATGGAATTCATAAATTTTGTGTCAATAACATTCTTTAGATCATCCAACCATTCTATGTCACAATCAACGGCTCGGAAAAGGTGAGTCCACTTTGACTGAACTGCAAGAGAGTATGCCACAAATGCGGAATGAGCATCGGCATCAGCGGCATTAGCAACATCCTTGACCAGATTTGACATCGATAAAAACTGCCCGCAGCAATACTCCCTTACAAACTTTGGCGTGCCAATAGGTGCACCAAGTACCTTTAATCCATCTTCATTAATGATTAAACCATCAGCTCCAAAGATGTGTTGAGCACGGATCATGTTTCGTGGATGTATAAGCAACCTCGATTTGTTTGGATTGACATGGTATCCATACTGCTCACCTATTGAGCAAAGAAGACGCCATACACGTGATAGATCATCAAGCCCACCAACGAAAGTCGAATCATCTGCATACCAGCATTGTTTTATTGATGGAATCGATTCTCTGATTTTATATATCAAGGGCATCGATGAGATTGCAAACGCTGGCATCGCAAGAGGGTCCCCTTGAGTGACACCCTCTGACGATGCTAAATTACCTCCTTGGCCAACAAGTAAAGCATTTAGCTTATATATATTTCTCAGAACACATGTGAAGGCAGGGCATACTTTTTCGACATTTTTAAGCATTATGCATCTATTAATTAGATTAAACGCATTCTTCGCGTCCACTGACAGTATTCCATATTGCTCGTTCGAGTGGAAATGATCGGTTAATGTATGTATCACATACCCTAGCCCACCTGGCTGTCCCGCACACATTTGCAGATTACCTGCTACTGCCCTTAAATCTCTTTTAGCCACATTCAGAATAGCTTTACCAATTACACGACGAAATACCTCACCTACTCCAATAGGTCGGACACCAGGGCGCTTATTTAACGCAACAATTCTGCTGTTAACGTATGCCTGTAAAGACTCAGCCGGAATTGATTCTGATGCAATACGCCCTGCTAAACCCGCAATGGCATCAGCTAACTTTATCGAGTGTGATCCAAAAGCCGTTAACATTCGTCTGAACACAATCGCCGTTATCCCAGAAGGACCGGCCCCTCCATGAGTCCTCAATGATTCCCTGATAATTGCACGTCCATCGATTCCACTATATATTGAAAAGTGATGGGATTTACAATTAGTTATAGGAAGCGATAACACTGCATCTTGAGAAAGTGGCTGCGCAGGCGGATGTAATTCAGTCAAAATATCAGATACAAGCTTACCATCACACATATCGTCAAAACTATAAACCGTATTGCCATCTTCAGTCTCTTCAAGGATTTTTATCGCTGCACTCGTTTTGCCTGCTCGCATAAAACGAGAAAATTTTTTCTGCTTACTTATTCTTTGAAAACCCTTTGCAAATCCATCACTAACCATTCGACGTTGTAAGATGCTCGCCTCGTCAAAAAGTTCTTTATACTTTCCCAAATTCCAATCATCCATTCTTCGTAGTAGAGCCTTTCTTATTGTACCAATTCCTCTCGATGGTATTGATTGTAACATCAATTGACTCATTACCACAACTTCTTTCAATGCCCGTTGTTCATGTAAGCTAGGGATCGCGACTGCGTTGAATTTTTCTGTCAGGAGATTGATAAACTGACCGCTGGTACTGCATTTTGGAAGTTTCATATGATTTGGAACCCAGCTTATCACTGTCATATACATGTCCTCGATCAAATTATCGTAATTTAAATTCTCCCGACGCTGTCCAACCACGACTGGTTCATTAGATGTATCGACTGTTGAAAGATGACAATTTAAATTGTCAAGGGGCACACTATCTAAGTTCTTAGATATCATATTTGGACACGTATTTTGGCAACAAGCTGCTCTGCACTTGACACATGCTGTTTTATTTTTCGCACACCGACATCCTTTGCATCTTGCATCATTACCGTTGCATGTACAGCACGGGGCAATATTACTCGGCTTACCCTTCGTCATGGAATGTTTAGAAATTGTATGTTTATTGTATGTTTATCAGAAACCAAAATTTTTTAAGGTCCACTATAATACATTGTATATTTATAAGAAACCAAAATTTTTTTTTTGTAAAATAATTTTTTTTTAATAATTGATTTTTTTTGAAAAAAAAAACAAACAAACAAATATAGTTATACTATAAATTTTAGTTCATTGAGTTTGCAGGTCGATGTCGAGCAGAACGAGGACCGCGAATACACATCGAAATTGAACGAGCCAACTGAATTCCAATCTTTGACCGTAATTTTGTCAATTCTTCTGAGTAGGAATGATTGTTTTTTATTGCCATCTTCTGTGCAATTCTCTGAATTAATTGTGCAGATGATTTTACTGCTCCACCGAAACATGATAACACGATAGGTGCGAAATTCGCCCTCTCTATGGCAGTTACTCTCTCTTGATACTTAGCGAATTTACGTGTTTCGTGATATGTAAAAGCAGCCCCAGCGGATTTCGAAAGGTTGGACGGAGCGAAAACGTTAAAAACGCAAGTATCAAATAAAGTTCGCTCCGAACGACTTCCATAAAAACCACAGCAGGCGATATCCAAACGTGCATCATGAGCGCGAGATGTAGATATGCGCTCGAAATGAATACTAGAATTTACTGGCAGTAGTGTTGGCTCTTTTTGCACATTATCACATATTTCTGTCAAGGTTTTAGAAAATATATCACGAATTGAATCATGTCTTATCGATGGATGACCTCCGGTGGGACAGGTAAGTGAGTGAGCCAGAGAATTATGTTCACCGCAGGGGCAATGAGAGGGCGCGTCTAGTGGTAGTCTATGATATCGAGCTGCAAGTGCGTCACGAAATTCTACATTGCTAACTCGAGTCCAACGATCACTCGTAGGATATGTGGAGAGCCATGACGAGGCACCTTTGACTTGTAGATGTTCCATAATACGTAACAAATTGTCACCAACATTAGCTACTCGATCTCTAAGCAATGACTTTTGAATATCAATCTTTGAAGTGCCTATAAGGGCAATGCGTTTGGATTGTTCAGTCCTTAAGTCCACACAGTATAAGCCATTTAAATAAGGAGTGCATATATCTTTTGAGCTTTTAAACTCTTCTATCGCAGTAAAACGTGGGTCAGCAATACCTAGACCACCTAGTCTTATCGGAAGGGAAAATAACGGCCATAAATAATCGTCGTCAGGCAATTTCAAATTAAAAAGCTTATCAAAACGCTTCTGAATGGTGTCATAGAGATCATCGAAACTACCAATTGAACAGTTTGTGGTTCTTTGCAAGTGAATCCATTTATGCTGAAGCGATCTGGTCATACTAGTATAGCTTATCTGCAAATCAAGAATACCCACGTCAGCAAGACGATTTACTAATGAGCAATAATTAGAGATCTTTTGTTCCGTAGTTTTATTTATATAATCATCTGTTCCAATAGGAGCACCGAGTACTAACGTGCCATCGACAACAATGTCGATTCCCGTTTCATTAAAAAGTTTGCGGGTACTATCTGCATTTTCGGGACTAGTTAGTAGAACGCATTTGTTGCTGTTGACATGAAATCCGAAAGCACGGCCGTAGTCACACAAGAATTTGAAAGCCTTGTAAATTTGCACAGGTTCGCCGATTAAATTGCCATCATCCGCGTACCAGAATTGGTTGATGTTAGGAAACTCCTCAGTAATGTTCAACAATAATGGCAGGGTTGCTACGGCAAAAGCTGGCATAGCAAGTACATCACCTTGCGTAAATCCCTCTTGGGATTTGATGAAACTATCACCAGTTGAAAAATTTGAAGGGTTATCGTAAAAATTGTGTAGTATAGTAGACATAGAGGGACAAATGCGTGATATATTAGCGAGAGCTGCCTTTCGATTTATTCTGTTAAATGCATTATCTGCATCAACAGTGAGAAGAACTGCATCAGGATCTTTTAACAGGCATTCGCGAACTGCGTGCGTGACGCACTCCACTCCAGCTCGTTGACCAGCGCACATTTGCAACCGTCCGCACACTTCTTGAATATCATTGGAAATTATAGAAAGAATGGCTTTCGACATTATTCTCCTACTAACGTCGCCAATACCAATAGGCCTTATTCCCGATTTTTTGGATAAGGCTATTAATCTGCTTGAAGCCAATACATTTATAACATTAGTAGGCATAAGCTCAGTAGCTAAAGATTTTGCGAACGTTGACAAAACTTTAGTCAATTCAGCAGATTCGTGACCAAACTTAGTTAACATCTGTAGCCATGACTGTGCATCAATGCCGGAGGGACCTGCTCCACCTTTAACACGTTTAGCCATACGAATTATCAATTCACTATCGATTGAATCAAAAATCACAGGGTGAAAATTTGGAACTGTGATTGGGAAAGACCAGTTAACAGCATGAGGAACTAATGGGCTCGGTACAGGGTGCTTGTCGAGTAATAATTCCCGAACAGTTTTAGAACCAATCACATCCTCTGGTTGCAAAGGAACGCCATCATAAGGCGTTCCTTTGTAAAAGGAACGCCTTATGAACGCCTTATTATTATTTTCCATGTAAAATAATAGTAATAATAATAAAAGTCTTGTAATAAATAATAATAATGCAGCGATTTATTTCCGTGGTAGCCGTCTAAAAATAAACGCCAAACCAGCGAACGCTTTTGGTATCTTGGATTTCTCCAAGCTGATTGAGTATAAACAGGCGTCAAAATGATATCTGGATCTAGGCTAAGTATTTTGTTATCGAATAGCCGTCGGGCTTCCAAATACGCTGTGGTTTCACCAAGGCGAAATCGATTGCAAAGTTTGACCGAGAGTGGTATCGATCTACTAAGCACCGCAACAGCTGTAGAAGAACACTTCGATGATCCAAAAACATTAGGTAGCGCCAAAAACATTTATCAATGATCTGAAAATCTCCTAAGGTCAAATCCGACCAAAAGCATCGAATCCCGTAACTCAGAATCGGAAGCAACATCACATCAAAGTATTTGATCGCGCCTTCGAAGGACATAAGACCAAGCTTCGATGCCGTATAAGCTGACGTTACAACTTTCGTTGATTGGCGCAATAAGTGGCTTCTGAAACACCATCGAGATGAGAGTTCAAAGCCTAGATATCGATACGAATTAACAAATTCTATCGATGTTGCATTCAGAAAGAGCACATCATCACGACAGCGGGGCCCACCTCGCCGAAATTTTATAATTTTCGTTTTGGAAGTGTTGATCACTATTTTATTTGTCAGACAAAACTCAACGAGAGCTGTAATGGCTGATTGTGCTGAGCATCTATCCAACGTTATTAAGGCAAGATCGTCAGCATATAAAATTGGCACTACATTGGAAGCGGCGAAACGAACATGATCATGGAGATCCATCAAGAAGAAGGAAAATAACAGCGGGCTGAGAGGATCTCCTTGCTGGACTCCACGACTAGCAGTCAAAGGGCCCGAATAATTAACTCCGTCGTAAATGCGCATCGAACTAGGACGCAATATTCTTTCAAGAAGAAATAGAAAGTCTCCATGAACATTTACTCTCTCATGAAGCTTGGTTAATAGCAAGGTTCTATCAATCGAGTCGAACGCTTTCGCAAAATCAACAAAAATGCTATACAAAGATGAATGCTTATCAAAAGTATCGAGAACAAGTGACCGAAGAACTGAGAGAGCACTCATAGTAGAATGATTTATACGAAATCCATGTTGCTCTGGAGGAAGAAGAAAACTACGAAATCTCGACAAACGTACGGCCATCAAATTAGATAGAACTTTATACGAATGATTTAGTAAAGCTATCCCTCTATAAGAATCTCGACACGAAGGATCTCCCGAACCTTTGAACAACACTTTGATAATGCTGTCACGCCAGCCATTTGGTATAGGCCAACCCCTAAGAATCGCGTTATAAAAGAATATCCAGTAGTCAGCGACCAATCCGAAAGTCTGATTAATATGTTCAACACACAGTTGATCAATTCCAGCAGCCTTTCTAGTAGCCATATTAGAGAGACAGCTCTTAATTTCAGCTAGGCTAAAGGGAGAATTGAGCGGATCATGGTCCGTGATTGGACAATAGAGATTGCATTCTTTAGGATCGAAGGAATTAGAATTAGACGAGGCCAAAATTTCAGCGAAATGCTTGCGCCAATCTTCTAAAGGAAACTTAGAGGCAAGTTTACAAGTTTTGGGGCGTGCTAGCCATGGAGCGACCTCAGCTTTTAGAAGCATTATCTGTTCTTCTCGTCTAAGCACATTCAGCCTGAATTGTCTAGTACTCTTATTATAAAATCTACGCAGAGTCACAAAATCCGTCCTGGACAATGAAAATTCATTAGTCTTGTAGAATGAGAGTAGCATCCTCTGCAAAATTTTTAAATGGTTTGGTAGTCGATACGATCGGCTTCCATTATGTCGGATATTATTACACGCGCGTAACAGTGTTTGGTGAAGCATAGTGTAACTGGCCGCTAGATCACCACCCAACAAGAGTCGCTTAGATTCATTCAAATGACTAAAGTTAATGGCGTCGACAACGATCCGCCTACTCTTGGGTTGGACGGGACAAAAATCACTTAGTGAAGTTGAGAATTCTTCAATGACACAAATTACCGGTTTATGTTTTCGTCGTAAAGCCCATGCTACATCGAAATCTAAGCATGTATCATGAATACCAACGTTCGAGAATATTAAATCTAGACAGCTCCTAGTTTCACCCATTTCATAAGTCCAACCCTCGATAGGAACGTGAAGAGTTAGATTGTGCGAAAAGAAGAATTCCTTTAGTAAATTAAGCTTCAGAGGGGATCTAGAAGAGGTAGCGTTGAAGTCACCGGCAACAACTATGGGTTTATTACGAGATGAGTTTAAGAGAATCTCAGACAACTCATTAATAATATCAGAAGCGTCTAACGACGGCTTGAAGTAGCAGGCGATAATGACAATGCTCGGAGTGTCCAAATAAACTGAATTCTCGAATGTTTTGTAAGACCACTCACTAAAAGAACCATTGATTGCCAAAATAACACCTCCACTAGGTCGACCGCGATCACCAAGAGTGGCCAGAATTTCAAAGCAATAAAATGAGTTTAATTTTACCGGCGATGTTGTGAAAGTCTCCAATAGAACTGCAATATCAAAGGAGGTCAAATAACTAGCAAATCCTTCATTCATAAGAGTTTCAAGACCTTCCACGTTAAATAATAAAAGACGACGAAGGCAAGAATCTGACGCTGCACGAGGAAAAGTTTGTGATTGTCATATGAGGGGCAACTGTGACTGCCCTATCCCATTTTCCCCAGTAGATGATTCCAAACGTGTTCCTAAGCGTACCACTTTATTGTTACGGATCACAAAGCGAACTGACGTATTGTTTTCCCTCGCCACCTTAAGTTGATCGAGAAGGATGTTACGCGCATCACGTTCCGCTGGGGAGAGGTCAGCACTGACGTATACATTTTGGAAGAGCTCAGAGTCTTTTAAGCATCTTCCTCGCTTCAGAATTAATGTACTAACCGCTTCGTTAGTTGTGAGTAAAAGCCAGGGTGGTGAATCACTCTTCTGAGCCCGAAAGCGGTGCACCCTAATCGAAATATTTTTGTCCAGATGAATGTCCAACGATGCAAGCAACGCCTGAACATTCTCCACCTCATTAGAAGCAACCGGTAGACCTCGAATAATAACGTTACGAGCTCTACGAGCCTGTCGATCAACTTCCTGAATAACCTCGAGAGGAGGAGCATCTTTCGACAAACTATTGGCAGCTAGAACAGTTCGTGTGACCATACGTTGTACTACGTTGGAAAACGATAGAGGCTTGCCAACCGAAATATCTGGATGACTTAGTACTGCGCTAATCCCTTTAGTCGATGGTCCCTCCGAAATGGCAAATAACTCTTTTATCTCGTGTTCAAGTGTTTCTATGCGTCTTGTGTTGTTTTGAGCTACGTCGATCAAATTCGAAACCTTCTTGGCAGCACACTGGCCGCATAAGAAGTCACGAAGAAAGAACTCTCTGGATACATTTCTTGGAGCTTTAACGGAAGAACGTAACAAACAACCCTCCGAAGAACATTCCATGAACAACGTGACGTAAATCTCGGTATCAAGATGTAAACTGGGAACTGGGAAGCAAGAGAAATAACTCTGTCCGAAAGACTTTCACTAGGAGCTGCAGGGTCTACTGTATCTAAGCATGGGGAACTCACAAGGCGATTACCACAACGTTGTGCCGGAAAGCAATCACGACAAGCTCTACCCGCCTTGACACACACAATTCTTGCACACCGCATGCGGCCCATTGCATGAACAACATCGATCTGGAACTGTCATTGTTGCTCCAAATTTGTGCAAGTAATCGCTCGTTGTCCACAGAAGTTCGATGTAGTGAACAGTCGACGATTGTCGATATTAAAACGCAGTTTGATTGTATAAGTTCGTTGTAGTGAAACGAAGTTCGTTGCAGAAGTGCGGCGTAGAAGTTCGTTGTTAGAAGTTCGTTTATTCTCGAAGTGCGGAGTAGAAGTTCGTTTATTTTCGAAGTGGGTGTAGAAGTTCGTTGTGAAGTGGAGGTTCGTAGAAGTTCGTTATTCTCGAAGTGGGCGTAGAAGTTCGTAGAAGTTCCTTGTATAGAATGTTGTATTTACTTTAGATTGTGTATATTAATTGTATTTACTTTAGATCTCAAACTTTTTTAAGGTTGTAAGATGTTGTAATCAAGAAAATTTTTACTCGTAAAAATTTACTTAAATAATTTACTTAATAATTTTTTACTCAAAATTATCTTTATTATTATTTTTATAAATAATAATAATTATAGTTATATAGTAATTATATAATATTATATGATATTACTGATATGACATTATTTTTCAGTGGCCTAAACATGATAGCATAGCAGTTCTTCCTGGTGAACTCTAATCCTTGTTTTTATACATCGTCTGTTATATGAATTTAAATTTTAAATTTTGGCTTGATATAAATAAAAAATTTATAAAACCTTTTTAAATTATTTATTATTTATCGTTATTTTTATTTATATGCTGTATAAAATACGTAAACTCAGTTACCTGATCTGAGTTGTCTTACTAATCAGATCCCTTAACTAATTCTACGTGTTATGTACTATAAATTTAAAACTGGTTTATTACTGAACTGATTTATTTGTTGGTTCTAATAATAGCACACTACTTTGCTGTTGTATTCAATTGTATTCTATTTTGATTTTGACTAACTTTTTCTTTTTTACTCCGCGTTATATTTAGTTTTTGACACACCCATGAATGCTATAGCTTTAACTTTTGGAAAACTGCTGTATATCAAGTGTGAGGTAACACTTTTGATGAATGTAGATGTACTTGAAAATTAAAATTTTGATATGCTTTGAATTTTTGCGATTTTCCTCAACGTTTTAGCATACCTAAGGAGGTATTCTGTTCTAGATAGAGCAAATATATCTTTAATATAGAAAGCGATAGTTCACCTAGTAAGATATCTTAAGTTGAAGTTAAGATAAACAGTTCAAGACCGACAAGGAAAATAAAAATTTTCAGTCTTCACAATATTGTCACGGCCTCAAGTCCACAAGGATCTGAGCCATCCAGCCAATCCAATACGCCGCACTCCGACTGAACTACCCGGGGTTTTCAACCCCCCCCCAAAGATTCTAATCGAGGCGGACTATGTTCGGTAATCGCGAGATGATGAACTTGAGAAACCTTAGTCTTTGCTCTGGGAGACGTCCACTTGAAAATAAGAATAATCCCGATATAGTCCAAGTACCCCAGAGGCGTACTTGAGTTTTCCAATTCAATGACAGATGCTGAGTCCGTTTTAGGGCCCACCTAGCTCTCTTTAGAATGCGTTTGAGTCTATTCAGATCAGCTTTCGCTGACCAGTTCACCGTAATGGTGAACCCCATTCGTTTTGTCTTGGAAGTTTGACGGGAGCCGTTTTTGTAGATAAGGCACACTTGCTCGATTTTTTGGTTTCGGGTGTTGCTCCAATGCTTGGCGTAAGGATGACGTCAGATAATTTCTTTAGAAACGTCATTATAAGCACCATTTGTCCTAGATTTTATAATTATTATACATTTAACTGCATACGGGCATTAGCTCAAATAGCTGGCTCACAATAAGTACGTAAAAAAGTTAATTAGTTATTAAAATAAGGAAATGCAACACAAAACATTGCTTGATCCATTCGTGGTCTTCTTTTAAAAGTACTAAGTGAACTGCATCCAACGGTGTCTGCATCAAGGTTGTTCAAAAGCTCAACAATTCTTCTATCAAATTGCATCGCGCCCAATTTCCGTACCATGTTTCTTCGAATAGTTAAAGAATGACCACGAAGAACATTTCAATCACGTAATTGAACTCTACTCCGAAGAGGGTGATGGGAACGTTGGAATAAATGCCAAACAAGGCACATATCCATGTATCGACGAGTCCATGTGACGGTCTCAAGTCCTAGTGATCTCAGTCTGTCTTCATAAGGCAGCGACGTCGACGTTGGTGCTAGCTTTGCTGCCCTGCGAAGTACCCTCTCTGATTTCTTATGTTCAGGCACAGTACGTGGGTATACAACCGGAGCTGCATATTAAAGTCAACTCAATACATGTGCTTAAATCAGATGCCGAAGAGCAGTCGGATTAACGCGAACAAACGCTCGTCGAATCATACCAATCATTTTATTGACGTTGGCAAAAGCTTGATCAGTGCGCTTTTTGGTTGATAAATTAGAGGTTACCCATACTACTAAATCTTTGTAAGTATCGACACTTTCCACAATACAGCCCTTATATTTGTAAAAAAACAGATATTAGTTGCTTGCAATCATTACTAATAATACGCATGTGTTTGCATTTCGAAACATTTATCACAAGCTGGTTAGACGCCGCCCACAACTCCGCATTATCTATGTCAGTTTGCAAATTATCAACATCCTCACATGAATGAATGGGCCGCCATATTTTTAAGTCATCTGCATACAAACATGATCGAGAGTGAATGCACCTAGGCAAATCGTTAACAAATGCTGAATAAAAGCGGACCCAAAACTGAATCTTGAGTTACTCCATGATGACATTCTCTAGACACAGACAATGACTAATCGACAAGTACTTGAAAGCAACGATCACGAAGAAATTCTCTAATTCAATCAACCATTTTGTTTGGGAGTCCAGTATTGACAAGTTTCTGAAGAAGTATACCATGATCTACTCTATCAAAAGCTTTCGAAAAGTCGAAGAATATAATGTCTGTATCGGTATAGTGTGTCTTATTCGCTGTCCAATCAAGATGAGCATCAAGCAAATTTGAAACAGTTGAATAACCCTCCCGAAATCCGTGTTGATTAGTGACTAAAATTTTTCCTACACGAAAAAACTCAACTATGTAGCGATGCACAAACCTCTCCAACACTCTACAGCAAATGCAGATAATGCTCACCGGCCTATAATTCTTGACGGAAGAGCGATCTCCCTTCTTGAAGTAGGGAAGAACAATTGACTGCTTCAACACATTAGGAAGAGATCTTTCTAAGATTGACTGGCGAAAAATTGCACAGAAAGGAACGCAAATTGAGCCTGCTAATATGTACAGATAAACAGAAGGTAGTAAGTCACAACCTCTTGAATTATTTGGTTTTAGACGGCGTAATTCGGAATAGACTTTAGCTGGCGTTATCAAATTGTAAAGATCCAACTCAAGACACGTGTCAGAGTAATTGTTCAGCACACTAGATTCGATACAAGAAGTTTCATGTTCATTTGCGAGCTCTACCGAAGAGCAATAGTGTGCCGCAAACTCTTCAACTAGGTCATTCGCGGAAATATCGTAGAAGTAGTGACAAATCGAAGAATCAACAGCTCCCCTACTTGATAGGTACTGAAAAAGGACCTTTAAATCGTATTTACACCGGTTAGCTAATGCATTCTCAGATGCACACCGCTTCTTCCTCTTCAATGAATTGAATAAATTTCTTGCCTGTTTAAAAACATCATAACTACACTCCCCAACTTTATAGCGATTGAAGATCAAATTACGAGTCCTCAATGTTGAACGTAACTCAGAATCGAACCAGGGAGAATATTTTCGACGTGTCCTGCTTCTAAGTGGAGAGAATAAAATAAGCAGCGACTCTAAGGTTCTCTGAAAGTAATTCCACGCGCCGTGTACTCCAACAACAGGGGGATCTGGCCAGGAAGCTGTTGAAAGTATTGACTGAATTGCATCTGTGTTGGCTTTGAAAGCATTAACCACTTGATTTTCACGCGGACCTCGAGTTTCTTCTTAAAACCTTAACCTAACGATCACTACGCAATAATCAGGCATACCGATCGGGACATCATAACGGATAGCTTTAATAATCTCACTGTTTGAAGATAAACATACATCTAATAGAGATCTACTGTCACTAGCAAAACGAGTGCAATTTTGGACATGCTGAGTTAAGCCACAATATATGATACACTCCAGAAGGTCATAGGAAGCATGGTCACAAGTAGGAAAAGCCGTGTACGAATTCCAATCAACCCAAGGCATATTCAAGTCACCAAGTATTAAAACATTGGAGGTACCTTTAGAATAAAGTTCCACTTCCCCAATCAGTCTATCTGTGGCGGCCAAGGGTGAACGATACACTACCCCCAGAACAAGCGGAGCAGTATGTATGAATTTTACCCGCTACTACAAACTTTCGACTTTATCAGAAGAAGTGCTAAGAACAGTTACTTTCACGTCGTTGTTCACATAAAGAATAACACCTCCATCTCTTCCACTTTAGCGATCACTGCGGAAAACCAGATAACCAAGGATGGAGACTTCATTATCAACAATATCACCATATAGCCATGATTCTGTGATAGCAAGTAACTTAGGACGAATTAACTGAACTTAACCTTAAAAAGTTTGAGATCTAAAATTCACCTTAAAAAAGTTTGAGATCTAAAGTAAATACAATAAAATAACTTACATTCAGATCGCTACGCTCGCGGAAAAATCTGTATTAATTAGGAGTTTAAACTATCTTGTTATACATATTAACTACTTACAAAGAACCTAAATTGGAAGAACCTAAACCTAAAAACCTATACCAGAAGAACCTACACAATCTTTATTGAAATCTACACAAGAGACTTTACTCTGATAAAGTCTGAATATACATACATATAATGGTCAAACAGAGGAAGACTACAAAGCGAGGTGATGCTGCCAAGTTCGTGGATTATCAGGTTCGGTGTTCAAGTGTAGATTGTAATGTGTGGACAAGTGTTTCAGTTCCCGGGGAAAAGAAAACAGCTCTGTCTAATGCACCTTTCTACTGTGGGTACTGTTGCGCATCTTTGATAAATTATTTGAAGACGGAATCTACCCCCTTGGTTGTCGGTCAGTCGAGTTGTAATTCTCTTGGACCCATATCAGCTCCACCAATTCCAAAAAGCATAAGTGCCGGTCAAAGTAAGGAAGTTCTTATTTCCAAATCTACTAAGAATGTTGAAAATTCCAGTCATAGTGATGGAAGCTATTCTAACTCTATATATTCCTCCTCAAGTCTTAACTCTATATATCCCTCCTCAAGTCTTGCAAATAATCCAATGAATATAGATTTAACTGTAGAGGGTGAGACTGTAGCCATGGATGTTCCAGTGCATTTACCTGATATTACTAATGATGAAAATACATATTGTCAGGTTTTGAATCATGGTCATATGTCTGATAATGGGACTGTCAAAAAGAAGGAACAAGCGTCAACGATAAGTCAACATACACTATCCGCAGTGTCACGTGACAGTCTCGAATTGCAAATTGGTAATAATAGGAAACACACCGCTGATCGATGTAGATCTGTTATTCTGGCCAATGTAAGAGAATCTTTATTTGAGAACGCACAAGTACGTCTTAACGAGGACGTCCAGAGTGTGAGATTTATATTGACGCAGGTACTTGGTTCTTGCAATGTGGATATTGTCAAACGTGTTAAACTCGTTGCATTATTTCGACTGGGTAAGCGTGATACACTTAGTAATAGGCCGCGTTTACTCAAGGCCGTATTTAGAGAGCAGTCGCATGCTGAGTTAATTCTTCGGAATTCATATCGTTTAAAAGGATCCCATGTTAGTCTCTTAAAAGATCTTGACGCTCTTCAAAGGGAGAAATTGTCTCAAGCTAAGAAAGAACTTGCATCTCGTGTTGCACTTGGTGAGAGCAATCTATGTGTGCAAAATTTTCAAGTAATGAGGCGACGCATTCGAATCAGTTGGTCCCCACTAGATGTATCGCCTCTCATGAATGTGGAGGGTTTTGGCAAGGTCTTACAGCATATAAGTGCCTAGCTGATTTGGGATCTGAAGTGTGTCAGATTGCTAGAGATGATATTATTACTCGCACTTGTGCGAATAAAAGTCATAGTATATTTTATTGTAATGTTCGGAGCTTGTTACAGAAAGTCGATGAGCTAAAGTTTAGGATCGAGTCTGTTAATCCAATTATAGTTGGTATTACAAAATCTTGGCTTAATTGTGATGTATCCGATGCTGAGGTATCCATCCCATGCTATTCTTTGTTCCGTAGTGATGGGATTGGGGGTAGGGGTGGTGGCGTAGCTCTCTTTATGAGAGACGAAGTTAAGGTGCGCGTTTTGAGTAAGTCGTCTATTGATAGAGTTGAGAGTTTGTGGTGTCAGGTGAAGTTTGATAACAGCTCACCCATCATACTGGGTCTTGTGTATCGTGCTCCTAAGGCAATATCTAAGAAACTCATTAAAGAGATAGAGTTGTATACGCGAGGAGATTGTGATACTGTGATAATTGGGGATCTGAATATGCCAGATGTTGAATGGACTTCGAATACGGTTCTTCCTACTTGTGATAGTGAATCTTGTGACCTTATGGAGTGTTTTGCTTATTGTGGTCTTGCTCAATTTGTTGATGTACATACTCGCTTTTCAAGTTGCAGTTCTTCCCTTCTTGATCTTTGCCTATCGACAAATAGGTGGGTTTTGTGAATATGGTGTTTATAAGCAGGCGAGAAATTTCTTCAATTCTTTAAAGCGACATAAGCGCTATTTATTTGAAAATGGTCTAGCTCATAGTTGTAGACATGATCCCAAAGCTCTCTTTCTATATGTGAATAGTAGTAGGAACGCTAATAAAAAATTGGCCAATATTTTGATAGCGTTATTGAAGACGACCTTGCTGAAATGTTCTCAAGGCATTTATACTTGGACGGAGAATCTACAAATGAGTATTCTGAACCTATATAGAACAGTGAGACGATAAGATGTGCTAGTATTTCATATCCTAGTTTAGACATAGTTAATTTGATAACTCCTGAGAAAGTTTTAGCTGAACTGCATCGTCTTAAAGAGACAAACTCCAAAGGTGCTGATTTGTTACCTTCGATATATATTCGTCGAATAACATGCTCAATATATACCCCATTTTGTACCATATTTCGACAATATATTATTGATATGACTATTCCAAAAGAGTGGAAGCAATCAATCATTCACCCCATCTTCAAAAAGGGTGATAGATCTTCAGTAGACAATTACAGACCAGTAAGTATTACTTGCTTATGTTGTAGAATGTTAGAGCGAATTATACATGGTTATATGGTCAAGTTTTATAGTGAGAATAATGTAATAGTTTCTGAGCAACATGGTTTCCGTAAGGGTTATTCGACAGTTACTAATCTACTCGCAGCCCATCTTGATTGGTCAGCTAATAAAGCCGTATCAATTGCTACTGACATCATATTCTTCGATTTCTCTAAGGCATTTGACAGAGTAGACCATAGATTCCTCCTAAATAAACTAGAGAAAAGTGGCATTCCATTTTTGCTTGTTAGATGGATTGAATCGTTTTTAAGCAATCGTAGTTATTGTGTGCATGTAGATAATTTTTACTCTTCTTCGCGGCCATGTAATATAGGGGTGCCTCAAGGTTCAGTATTGGGTCCATTGTTATTTAGTGTCTACATCAACGATATCCCGGAATTTATTGATTCTCGGATGCTTTTATATGCAGACGATTTGAAAATCTGGCGGGCAATTCGTTCACCCAATGATATAGTTAAACTGCAACGGGATATCGATGAAGTCGAAAATTGGGCTCTGCTCAATAGGTTGATTGTAAATATATCAAAATGCAAACATTTACGTGTTCGTGGCGGAAATACTCAATCTTTAGTTAATTATAGCTTTCAAAGCAGTGATGTAGAACGAGTGAGCAAATATAAGGACTTGGGAGTGTGGATAAACAGTGATTTGAGTACCGTCACACATACTGAACATGCTTGTTCAAATGCGTTGGGGATAATCGGTCAACTTCGACGCACTTTCATTGCACTCAATCAATTTGCCCTACGTCCGCTAATCTTTGCTCATGTGTTGAGCCGTCTTCTATATGCTGCGCCGTGTGTGTATCCCCAAAATTCAAAAGAACATATTAGTTCAGAGAGGGTACTTCATAGAGCTACCAAGCTAGCACCGCAACTGAAATTTTTGTCGTACCCTGATCGATTAAAAGCACTTAGACTTGAGACTGTCACGTGGACCCGCCGGTACATCGATATGAGTATGGTCTGGCAAATTCTTAATGATTTGGATCATCCACTTCGAGATTGTCTTCATTTGCGCTCATCCAATATCCTCCGAGGCCATGGTTTAACCCTGCGACATGAAAGGATAAGAAAATCACGAGCTGTCCAATTTGATCGGCGAGTTGTATCTCTGTGGAATAGGCTTGGAGAGTCAACAGTGTTCAGTAGCAATATCAACGAATTCAAAAAGAAATTACGGATGGAGGATGCCATGGGGAAAGCTGCTTTTCCGTATTTGTGATACTTTTATTATATTTTCTTTTTTTCTGCAGTGAACCAGCCAATTAAGCCATGCTTTTATGTGCTGTTGAAACATTAATAATAATAATATATCTCAGTTCATCTACCTTCGATATAAGACTGCGAACATTACAATAAAGTATTTCACAATGCCCCAACATACCTCTGGGAGTATTCCTATCACCCCTTACAAATCCTAATAACCCGGACGCTAAACCATTTAGACTCTGATAGGCAAATAAGACGAGCCCAAACGGGCTCGTCTACTCTGCCTATCAGAGTCTAAAATTACTGCCCATCATGGTTGCGCTTCCATGATGATTCTAAAATTACTGTTCTTATCATGTGGTCTAGGAACTTTTAGTATATATAATTCCCATATCCTTAATGGCCAGCCCAGTGTCACTGGCGGTCCCGTTATAACTGTGAATGGTAGTCTTGGAAGAGATCGTTGCAGCATTTACGTGCCCTTTTTTGGTAATCCTTAAATTTAGAGCACTTTCAAGACCACGCCGAATGCTGTTGTTTGCAATTTATGCAATATGGAGCAATGCTACATGAGGTAGGATGATATTTGTCCTGTGAGGCGCAGATCATACAGCATTTTTTATTTGTGCAAGACGAAGCCCAGTGCCCCAGCTATGGCACTGGTCACAGTGTGTATATGTAAATTCGTCCTTGCTAATAAGAGTGAATCGCAGAACTAGAATTTCCCAGAAGACAGGCATTGTCCAAGCTAGTATTCGCAGAAGCGATCGGCAGATGACAGTTATTTTTCCCTTTAATAAATCGTAAGTTGAAAAGATGGAATTCGGCTTGGAGTTCACGAATATCTTTTTCATCTAAGGATGAAAGTATATTGGTGATCTTAGTTGTTGCCTGTAGAGACTTAAAACTTATATTAGCTGAATCCTTCAGATGTTGTTAACCGAATTTGATGTAGTCTTTCGCCAGGTCTTCAGATACGAAAGACACACGGTAGCTAGGGCCAACTGCCTTGGCGAAATTAAAAGAATTCTATTCCTCGGAAAATTTTCTAACTTCTCAGGAAGCAGTTGAAATGGTTCGTCGTATTCATGAGAACAGAGGGTGTTATGACAACCATGTTAACTGATTTTTTGATGTAAGTTTCCCATAGAAGATATTTTATGGGAAATTGATTCACTAACCTGCAATTCCGTTGAGTTTGTTTGTAATTGCGCTTCCATGTGGTCTGGGAACTCGCACAAGTGAGTAACAATCCCATCATTTGTTGTTCTACTATCTTACATCAGATCTTATGTTGTTTGCACGTTGATTCATTTGGCACACTGACTTGTCTATGTATTGTTTGTTACATGTGTGACCATAACAAATCCTCTTTATGCTTGCATTTGTTTTGTCCCTTTATCTTATAGCACAAGCCAGTAATTTAACTGATAAATTGGCTGCATTCGTCCATATCTAGACAACATTTGCATCGTGTATCGTTACATGCTCTACTTATTAGCAATATATTTGAAGTATTCACATTAGATGACAATATTGTGTAAATGTTGCGTGCAGTCCTGAATCTTACTAACGATATGATATCAAGAGGAAGGTTTATTATCGTTATATTTATATTATTAATACAGGTCACTGTATTAATACACCTTTTATTACAGTTATTATTAATACACTTATTAATACACTTATTATTACTTATTATGACTTATTAATAATACACAATTATTATTAATACAGGTCACTTCAGCCCAAGGATTAGATTAACCGCTACCAACAACTTCTCACAGCAGGAAAAGTTACGGCATCCACATCTGTCTTGGAGGAAAAATCGTCAGCAGCAGTACTACGTCCGGATGAAGTCGTGAACGGTAGATCAGTCAAATCACAACTTCAAGATCTTCACCCACTTGCGAAAACTCCCCCTAAAGAAGCATTACTTACATCCTTTTACCCTAATTCAAAAGTACATCACTCATGACGTTTTTACACAATCGACGAAACTAGTATTATTACGGCTAGTTGACGAACCAAAGGTGGCGCTGGGCCGTCTGGCCTCGACTCAGCTTCCTGGCGCAATATTCTAACCCGCTTCGGAGCTCAGTCTCAGACGTTAGCACAGTCTTTAGCACGATTTGCAGTTTGGATTTCCACTGAAAAGGTACCAGCAAAATCCCTGGAATGTTTTACGAGCTGCCGATTGATCGCTTTAAAAAAGAGCAACGGTGGTATCCGACCAATAGGCGTGTGTGACACCGCCAGGAGAATAATTTCGAAAACAATTTTGGTACTCGTCAAAGAAGATATACAAGCCGTCGCTGGAAATCTTCAAACCGCGGCCGGACAACGGAGCGGTGCCGAACATGCTGTGCACAAACTGCGATCGCTGTACAGAGCAAACACCGACGCATGTCTTGTTTCCATCGATGCCTCAAATGCATTCAATTCTGTCAATAGGCAAGCCGTTCTCCATAACCTTAAATTTACATGCCCATCTTTGTCGTGCGTTATACATAATCTGTACCAAAAGCCTTCAGTCTTAGCACTCGGTAGCGACAACTTGCTTTCCGATGAGGGTTTTACGCAGGGTGACCCATTCGCAATGCCATGCTTTTCCCAAGCCTTTTTACCGCTAATAGACAAAATTCGACGGACCGTCCCAGGTGTGCATCAAGTTTGGTTTGCCGACGACGCGAATTTTGTTGGTTGCCCAAGCAAAATCAAAGAAGTATGGAAAGTTCTTTCAACAGACGGTCCAAAGTACGGTTATTTCGTCAACCCGAGCAAGTCGCAAATACTATCGCACCATCGCCTACATGCTGACCAGCTACCGTCACCTGACATAAAGATATTTTATGATGGAATGAGGGTGCTTGGATCTGCAGTCGGTACACCCGAATATGAAGCAGCGGAACTCAGCCAACGTGTGGATGCATGGTCAACATTACTAAGTCGTCTAGGCGAGGTCGCATAAATCGACCCACACGTAACCTATGCAGGACTAACACACGCCATACAAGCAAAATAGATTTATACCATAAGAACAATAAAGTGCGACAATGTTCTTTTAAATGGCATATCCGAGCAATTGAATAAATAGCTCCTGAGCATCATAACAGGATTGCCAATCTAAAATGGATAGGAAACCATCGTGACATCCCCTCTAGGTATGGGCGGTCTAGGAGTTCACGGACCCCTTCCTAACCGCTCGTTCAAACTACGACCTCTCACAATCAATTAGCAACACCTACGAGTTGGGAATTACCGGACAGGCTTTGCGCGACATACAATCAAAACAAATTAAACAGCAAGCGACATGTCGTGATAAAATACAAAACAAACGGTTGTCAGATGCCCTTCTCAAAATGGATATAGTTGCCCAGGCCGCAACCAAACATGCTCGAAGAGAAGGCGCATCATCGTGGCTAAGCGCCCTGCCCTTAAAAACTGAAAAATTCTACTTGTCTCCAAGGGAGTTCAGAGACGCCATCTCAGCACGCTATGGACAAACCCCGTCAGACCTGATCGGCAGAGCATGCCCATGTGGCGAACAACTGTCGCTGGGGCACGGACTTTCATGTCCAAAAGGTGGATTGCCATCTATTCGGCATGACTACGTTCGGGACGAAATTGCCAGGGAATTGGCGTCAATCGGTCGTGACGTTGAGGTTGAACCAGTGCTGCAACATGTTCCAGACAACTTACATCTCGACACAGCAACAACATGTCGTGATTATGGTGCCCGACTTGATATATTTTGCCTAGGCTTAGAAAACGAAAACGAGCGATTCGAGCGGACGTTCTTCGACGTCAACGTATTTAATATTTTTGCTCAGTCGTACGTCAGCCGGCCAGTCGATCCAGCATTTGACTACAATGTGTCGCGAAAAAATGCCAAATATCTAGAAAGGGTGACGAAAGTAGAGCACGGTAAATTCATTCCGCTGATATTTTCTTCGTCAGGTGGTATGGGAAAGGAGTCGCAAACCTTGATAAAGCGGATAGCAACGGCAAAAGCGCAAATGGGTATTATTGAATACGCGCATGCCGTGACACACTTAAAGCGTCGCATCTCATTCACAATAGCCCGATCGGCCTCCGCATGCCTCAGAAGCGCGCGATCACAATCAAAAATCAAACAATTCGCGAACCAAAGCGCCCGAACAGCCGTGGATACTTGTGGTGAACTCAGTAAAACAATCAGATGGCGCGACGAAGAAGGTGGCGAACTTTGCCAATTGCAACAATTGTATATATAAACAAATGATCGCTAAATCGTCTAGTGGGCCCACTTGCGGGAACCCCTTTTTTGTAAATTTATTAAATAAATTCATTATTAAAAAAAATTAATACAGGTCATAGCCATAAGGCTGTTTTGACCGCTCACATAAAAAACAAATAAATACAAGAAAAAAAATCGTTCAGTATATATATCAGAACCATGGGTACTGCAGCAACCACCATTCGTTCTCATTTCGAATCAAGTTCTTTATATTGGATTTAAATTCATTGATTGTATGCACCGCAACGACATCAACTGGAAGACGATTCCAAATATTCACCGCTCGATGAGACAGTCGGAAATGACGAGGGTATTTTCCGTGCTCATGTACTACTAGTACTTTCGAGTGCCCTCTACGTCCATCCCGTTCATTGAGTTCAACTCTATTTGCTGGAAAATTTTCATCTTTATTAACTAGTCGATACATAGCTAGAAGGTTGAAGAGAAGGAACCTTTCACGCACTGTCGGCATATTCAAACTTTTTATTCGTGCCTCATAGGGAAGATACGAAATTTCGGAACATTGTATACCGCTTTTTAAAATTATTCTGATGACAGCTTAGTTCAAATAGACGATTCCTATGTTTGAGAGCATATCGCAATTCAGTGCCAAACCAAGAGGGTATTTAGCTTTACTTTTTGGTACTCTACGGAGTGGTGCAAACTTATCTGCAAGAGCTACTAAACCTGATTCAATAACATGCCACCTTACCTCAATGTCTTCACTAGCACAGTTGAATGATGTTCTTAGTGCCGCCTCTCGTAATGAGTCTTCATCAATTTGTTGCCAAGATCTTTTCGACACTATCAAATTTTCCAGTTTTGGGATCATACACCTAGAAAAATAATTGAATAAGATCATGCAATGATCGCTCAATCCAATAGGACTCTGATAGCTCATATTACCCACAATTGTAATTAATTTGAAAAATACCAAATCTAGACAAGATTCCTGGTTTTGCGCGAATCTGGTGGGCGATTGCACATGTTGCTCTAACATGAGATCATTTATAAGAAAATTCCACAAATCCACATCTGACTTGGAAGAACTACTATCCAAAACATAATTCCCGATGTGACCAGCTGAGGGAATATTAAAATCGCCAACTAGTAGATATTCTTCAAGCTCAGAACAGTGACTAATTAGTGTAGAGAATTCATGACACAATACGGATGATTGCGGCGACCTGTAGCACCCGGCAATACCTAAGGGACCTCCGAAGTGTGAAACAATGACTGAGAGAAACTCACACGTGCCCAGTTCATTTTTAAAATTACGAGTGGAAGTAATGTTTAAGGATGTCGTAATATATAGCGCAACACCTCCACCTTTCCGAGACTCTCTATCAGCTCTCACCAAATTATATCCCATAATAGCAATTAAACCATCGGGGATATCACGATGCAGCCATGTTTCAGTGAGAGCCAGGATCGCTGGTTTATTTAAGATGACCCATGCCTTAAGTTCATCAAATTTTGGTAAAATACTCCTTAAATTAGTATAGGCGACACTAATACCAGAAGCAGAGGGTAATTGAGTAGTAATGTTGGATGCAATATCAATGCGCGCTAGATTTCCTAATTGTATAACGGAATCCCTCGAAGAACTCTCCAAACTCACCAACGCACAAATGGTCGCCGACGAACTACTCGAAAATTTCTTATCGTTAGATCAGTCTCTCCATTCGATCTTCTAAATGCTAGATTAGCACGATCATTATTAAGCAACAATCTTTCCTCAACCGAGAGATCTTTAAAAATTTTTGTCGTCTTACCTTTCAAGCGATAAGCTCTAGCTAAAACTGCTCTTGTATTATCTGCAGAATCAAATACTACTTTAAGTAATCGTGGTTTATGTTGTGCTTTTTTACCAAGACGAAATAAGCTTTTGACATTGAGACTACGCGCAATATTCTCTTCACCCTGAACGAATATATCCGAAAAGACCTTACGAATAGAAACTACGTCATCATCCACACGGGTCTGAACGTTGTCTGCAGAAGATTCAGTGATGTTAGCAAAAATTACGCAATTATTTCTGTTTCTAGCACGATTCCTAATATTGATAATTTCAACAAATGTCTTATCTGTCAAATCCTTGGATTTCAGTTCATTTTCATTTCCGACTGCCACATCATTGCACACTCTATCATCGTCTCTTGTCTGCGTTCTACTTAAAGGCTGCTTCAATACATTCTTTGGTCGAATAGGAGTAGACATCAATATATTGTGGTTCTTAGGAATGTGTTCCGCGAATATGTCAGATAAATTCCTACTTTTCTCAACGCCGTTCACATATTATTCTTATACGTACTAAACGTACTCTCTTTTGGCGAAATCAACTCGAGTCATCTTCCAACACTAAATCTCATTGGAAAATCTTAAACTCAATTCTTTCACGATCATCTACTTCTTGTAATATAAATCCTGATGAATTTTCTTCTTATCTACAAACTAAGCTATCTAATTTACTTTCCCTACTACCCGTAGCCCCCTTGTACCCACTCTTCTCTTTAGATACTTCCCTCCCAGAACTATTCCACCTTCTTCCCGTTTCGTCTGATGAAGTTTCTTCGGTTCTGCTGTCATTACCTAATAAAACCTCTCCTTCTGACCCAATTCCAACTCACTTGCTTAAAAATATCTGCTCCTCTATCTCACCCTTCCTAACCACATTGTTCAACTCGTCCATCCGTAGCCGTACATTTCCTTCCATCTGGAAATGCGCCACTGTTCGTCCTCTCATCAAAAAGCAATCTCTCGACCTCATCACTACCATCTTCGTACCGTCCAATCTCACTTCTCCCAACCCTCTCTAAACTCCTTGAGCGTCTCGTTCTCAAGCAAGTTAATACATATCTCTTTTCCTCTAACTTGTTTCCTCCCTTCCAAGCCGCTTTTCGCTCTAATCACTCTACTGAAATTGCCTGTCTTAAAATTTATAATGACTTACTCATCTCGCGCGATCATAAATTATGTAGTGTCATAGTTTCTCTTGATCTATCGTCTGCTTTTGACATCGTCGATCACTCGATTCTTCTCCATCGCCTTCGTCATGATTATGGCTTCTCTTTACCCACTGTATCATGGTTTTCTTCATATCTATCAAACCGTACATTTCGCGTCTATTATAACTCTTCTTTCTCCCATCCTTCGTCCATTCCGTCCGGTGTTCCACAAGGCTCCGTATTAGGCCCTATGCTTTTCTCTTCTTCTTGGTGATTTGTCTTCGATTTCTCATAAATTTAACTTCCATGTTATGCAATATGCTGATGACATTCTCATCTATGCTCATGCACCTGTTTATCGTATTCACGATCTTAGTGTTTCTGCTTCCGACTGTCTTGTCTCAATTTCCAATCATCTTTCTTCCCTTCGCCTTTCTCTGAATCCTGATAAATCCAAAATTATGTGGATCCTACCTCGACGCCTCGGCTTCGAACCTCCCTCCGTATCATTAAATTCTACAATTCTTCCTATCGTTGATAATCTCGTTTTCCTAGGCTTCCATTTTGACAACCGACTTTCACTTAAACATTTCGTTAGAGATAAAGTACGCTCATCTACCTTGATACTCCGCAACCTCCGTCAAGTTCGTAGATTGATCGATTTCCCTTCTTGTATGACTCTAATATCTTCTCTCCTTTTTTCTAGACTCGATTACTGTCTTAGTCTATTTTCCAACTCACCTAAATCCACTCTTCTTCCCCTACAACGCATCGTCAACGCAGCCGTCCGAATTCTCCTCCGTCTTCGTCGTTTTGATCACACATCCTACCATCTTGCTTCTCTCGATTTGCCTACAATTTATTGTCGTGTTCAAATTCGTCTTCTTATCGTTGCTTTCCGCCTTGTAACTTTTCATACCCCTTCATTTCTCAACCTTCCTTTTCTTGATAATTCTCGTCCTGTTTACTGTTCCTTGCGTTCCTGTAATTCCCTTCTTTTACATGTCCCAAACTAATCTACCTCCTTTGGACTCCGCTCCTTCCTGGTGGCTGCTCCTCTATCGTGGAACCATCTGCCCATTCATATACGCCAATCAACTTCCCTGCCGTGCTTCAAACGCCACATCTGATCATATTTAAACAATTTATCCGCTTGACTTTTTCATTTTTGTTTGTGGACTTGTAAGCGTACAGCTTGTACGCATTTGCCACATTAAATAAATTTATTATTATTATTATTTAAAAAAATTATTCTAGAAATTGTAGATGAGATTTTAACTGTCTTTTCCTAATATCAGGCGAGGTGGATCTGGCTACGCTTTCAATATATTCATATACATGTAAGAATCGCCTATCGTTGTTTCTTAAACCTCTTCTATATATTTGTAAAATTATTAGAACCGGTAAAAAGGGAAATTTATTTTCCTATCGACGTTTCGACGCATCTTTCTCAATAATTGCAATTTACAAAATCTAAAACATAAAAGTTGTCAACACAGCGCAAGCAGCCGCCATGAGTCCAGAATAAAAAGAATGCTCATCCGAAACGGCTTGTTCCGATCGAAAAATATGCTTTACGGATCATGATTATCCAAAGGATGTGGAACTACTATACGTACAACTAAAAAACGCTAATATAGACAAAAAAATTAAAACTCAGATCAATTACGTGAAGAACAGCAAGGCTATAATTGGTACAGTAAAAAGATAAGGTAAAAAAGAACTGAATGCCATGAACAGTAATATTCAAATATAAGAACAGTAATAATCAAATACCACAATGCTCTGCACAGAATACGCAAATATATATCACTACGCCGATGTCGTTACACGTCAATTCAAATAAGGAACCAGACGTACTAGATGCTTCAAGTTCAACTCGCATTTGGACACGAGGACATAAACATTCACGGACGGTGTATAAACAAAGAAGAAATATCAATGACAGCACTGTGATGTCAAACGACAAGGATATAGTTACACCTGCGAATATTCCTAAATGGCCTTCACCTTTAATAATAATACAAATTTATTTAATGTGGCAAATGCGTACAAGCTGTACGCTTACAAGTCCACAAACAAAAATGAAAAAGTCAAGCAGATAAATTGTTAAAATGGGATCGGATTTGTCGTTTGAAGCACTGCAGGGAAGTTGATTGGCGTATATGAATGGGCAGATGATTCCACGATAGAGGAGCAGCCACCAGGAAGGAGCGGAGTCCAAAGGAGGTAGAGTAGTTTGGGACATGTAAAAGAAGGGAATTACATGGAACGCAAGGAACAGTAAACTGGACGAGAATTATCAAGAAAAGGAAGGTTGAGAAATGAAGGGGTATGAAAAGTTACAAGGCGGAAAGCAACGATAAGAAGACGAATTTGAACACGACAATAAATTGTAGGCAAATCGAGAGAAGCAAGATGGTAGGATGCATGATCAAAACGACGAAGACGGAAGAGAATTCGGATGGCTGCGTTGACGATGCGTTGTAGGGGAAGAAGAGTGGATTTAGGTGAGTTGGAAAATAGACTAAGACAGTAATCGAGTCTAGAAAAAAGGAGAGAAGATATTAGAGTCATACAAGAAGGGAAATCGGTCAACCTACGAACTTGACGGAGGTTGCGGAGTATCAAGGTAGATGAGCGTACTTTATCTCTAACGAAAGGTTTAAGTGAAAGTCGGTTGTCAAAATGGAAGCCTAGGAAAACGAGATTATCAACGATAGGAATTATTGTAGAATTTAATGATACGGAGGGAGTTTCGAAGCCGAGGCGTCGAGGTAGGATCCACATAATTTTTGGATTTATCAGGATTCAGAGAAAGGACGAAGGGAAGAAAGATGATTGGAAATTGAGACAAGACAGTACGAAGCGGAAACACTAAGATCGTGAATACGATAAACAGGTGCATGAGCATAGATAAGAATGTCATCAGCATATTGCATTACATTGAAGTTAAATTTATGAGAAATCGAAGACAAATCACCGAGAAGAGAGAAAAGCATAGGGCCTAATACGGAGCCTTGTGGAACACCGGACGGAATGGACGAAGGATGGGAGAGAGAAGAGTTAGAATAGACGCGAAATGTACGGTTTGATAGATATGAAGAAAACCATGATACAGTGGGTAAAGAGAAGCCATAATCATGACGAAGGCGATGGAGAAGAATCGAGTGATCGACGATGTCAAAAGCAGACGATATATCAAGAGAAACTGTGACACTACATAATTTATGATCGCGCGATATGAGTAAGGCGTTATAAACTTTAAGACATGCAATTTCGGTAGAGTAATTAGAGCGAAAATTACTGTCAGAATACTGTTATCAAGACAAAATTGTCTATAATGGTATTTGAATAATGAAATTAGAATAAAGAATACTGTTATCAAGACAAAATTGTCTATAATAATATTAGAATAAAGAAATCAATGGATGTAAACTTTGCATATCTAAAAAAGTCATATGCTGACAATCTAAAAACGTTACAACCAAGCACTAAAGAAAAATGAGCTCGGCCTAACTAGGATACTGCGTGACTTTTATTTGCAAGCAAATAAAAGGTTTTATTGGGATTTAATTACGATACATATTTTAATATCCTGCCTTTGAAATCAAAGAAATTACGACCAGGCAGCATGCTAATATTGATTATTGCCTCCGCCTTTTCGCCAGTTCTCCAAAATCCGTCATCCTACCCCTACAACGCATCATTAACTCCGCCGTCGGCTCCCCATCCTTCATCAACTTCCCTATCTTAGACGACACTCGCCTTACCTCTCTACCGCAGTGTTCCCGTCATTCCCTCTTACTCCAGTTCTCAATTACTTTAGCAACTACGATATCCGATCATTCCTCGTCTCCGCCCTTTTCTCGTTTGGAATCAGCTCCCTCTCGACGTGCGCCTCGCTCATTTCTTAATCACATTTAAATACCTCCTCCGTTCCCACCTCGACACATGATTTAGATTTTTATTTTTGTTCGTGGTCATGTAAGCGTGCGCCGGCACGCATTTGCCATGTAAAATAAATCTTGTTTTAATGAGAACGTATAGCGTCTGGTACCAAAACACAATAGATGTTCGCTGTTGAATATTTTCTAGATATCGCAAGTCTCCTAATGATCATAGTGTTCATGTGGGTGAACAATATTCGATATTAGGCTTTAAAAAATCGTTTAATTGAAAATTGAGACTTATAGCGAATAATTTCGTAAACGAATTTTTTATAAACGCTACATCATCGCGTTCTAAGAGGCAATACTTTGATTTTTTCAATGCTCTTTCAATTTATGCTTCTTATAACTAGTTGTAAAACAGACAGCATTATCACAAATGGTGTGACAAAAGTTTATAACCCGTTATCACTGTACTATGTATACGGATTTTCCTATGGTCTCTGTTTTCCTAAAGGTCTTAATAGTTAATGTCTTTATATGTTGGCTAAATATAATTCTACGGCATCCACTTGATCTAAAAAGCGAGATATTTTTGTTTCAAAATGTGATTCGTTCAATTTTGTGTTCAATAGCAAATTGCAAAACAAATTTTGTGTTTAAAAACACATATATTTTTACGTGGCAAATGCGTGCCGCGTAAAAAAATCTAAAAAATGTTCAAAAAATCTAAATCATGTTTCGAGGAGGTGCGTACGGAGCAATTTTTTAAAAATTTTAGTGTTAACAAAGTGCACATTTTTAAAATTTATTAAAAATTAAGATTTGTCTTGATTATGATTTGCACTCTCGAGATGATTCACCAGAAGCATGTTGATTTACCCCAAATATAATCTTGCTTGACATATATTAAGAGTTCATTATAAATATACCAAACCGTAGACATTATGCCTTTTTGAAATAAAATTACTTATTTAGGCTTAGCGAGTACATTTCTAAATGATCTTAGTTTTCCTAAAAATATTAATAGTTTCTCTTTGTAGGTTGTAAAATATAATTCTACGGATGTCCACTTAATCTGAAAAAGCGAGAAAAGCCTATACTTTGCTGCACAGCTATTATTAATCGAATTAAGTATATATGGAATGATATTCCAGCAGCGATTGTCTGTAGTAGTCACTTTAAATAGTTTACATTACCACTCCAGTTGCACTTTATAACTTTGTATTATTTGCATTTTTCCGGTTTTACTATGAGCTAGTCATGATCATATTCTCCATCTCTGTGCAGAGATAGATCGTGTTCATTTTAAAATAAAAGTGCGAACACTTGGGAAGATGGACAAATATAAGCGAAAAAGTAAAGGTTTATATACCTGTGTTATTAAAGACCATTTTGCTGCTATATTGATTTGTTCTTGAAATATTTTTGACTCAATTAAAAATCACATTAAGCATTTCCTTGTTTAAAATAATAGAAAACATAATTTTGTTTGATATTTAACAATTAGCAATATATCTAGGGCATATGCCTTACTTTGAAGTAAAAAGCTTTAGATTTGTTTTATTATAACAGTACTGGAACACAAGTATGTTGTACTGGAACACAAGTATGTTGTACAGTATTTTTGTATTAGGTTAATTGATCTGTATAATATTTTGTTTTTAACACTACAGAACATAAGTTCTAGAATTTTTGATATCATTATCAGACCTGATATTATGAGGCTTTTTAATGATCACAACGTCTCATACGATTATTTGATTTTGTTCCAGTTATTTTGAAAGTCTAAGCTCTCTTCCAGGTTGAATATACCATAAATCTTCTAAAATTGCTTCGGAGAGAATGTAATCATTAATTGGCTCTTTCTCCGAGAGAAATAAGAAAAATAATACTATTTTCTTATTTTTCTCGGAGAAAGAGCCAACTAATGATACCTTGAATAATTGTTATTTTTCCGATCAATTATATCATATTTAAACAAATGACCTACTTCTCCCGTCAATTTCTATTCTGATTGAAGGAATCGGGAAGACTATACAATAGAAACTGACTCTATGCTGCTTCGACTTTTGAGCATAATTAGTAGGAGGCTGCTGCACAACTGGATTGAAGTGCAGCACCCCTATACAGCTCAACAAGTCCTTCTAGTACACATCCTTGTACTAGGAACTAACACTGGTGAGAACTAACTAGGAACTAACACTGGTGGTTCTCACCAGTGTTTGTCCCTAGTACATGAATGAATACTAAAAGGACTTATTGAGCTGTCTAGGGGTGCTGCACTTTAATCCAGTTGTGCAGCGCCCTCTACCGATGAGACTCAAAAGTCAAAATAGCATAGAGTTAGTTTATGCTGTTTAGTCTTCTTATTGATTCTTTCAATCAGAATATATGATATTTGTTGATTTGCGTTTCTTTAAGTTGTCAAATGCAGCTTTATGGGTTTCAACTTTATAGCTAGAAGACTCGTTAGAAGTCTTGTTCTCATAAGCATTATGTTAGCTGAACATAGTTGTTACATAAGATTTTATAAAATCAAGTCAAAATAAAAAATTGAAATTTAAAATAAAAGTCATTTTTCATGAATATCAGAATAAGGATTAAAGGTCATTAGGAGGAATTGCTATGCGATTAGATTTAAGCCCCTATTCCTAGACCCAACATAGCAGCGGGGTCAAACACGTGCTAGTGACGTATTTCCTTTAATGAAATTTGATTATCCAGTATCTTACTTTAATACAAAGCATATTATTTATTATTAGTGAGAACTAACTAGGAACTAACACTGGTGGTTCTCACCAGTGTTAGTGTTAGTTATGGCAGCTGACCGATTGTCTTGTATACATTCACTAAACCTTAATAGCGTTTGTTTTGTTCATTCGGCAACTTTTAATACTGGCATGTCGATATTTCTCTTCGCTTTTTAGTGACGTTTAAAGATTATGTAAGTTATAGTCTTTAAATCTACATGTTTTGCTAATACAATTAAGTTCATGCTTGTATTTCAAGATTGTTTTTACCGGTTTCAAGATTAAATAAAGATTGGGTGTGTAACTTATCTATGGATGAATTAAACGATGACTGTAATCAGCGTGATGCAATGCTTGCGCAAATGCATGTAAGTAACTTAGCTGATTATGGAAACTGTATTTTTGTTCTTAGGATATCACTAATCTCAGTATTAACCGATGTCACGAACTACTTGATCAAGCAAATTGGGATCTACAGGTATACACATCATATTGTTGGTATTTCATTTTCATTCAAAATGAGTTGAACGAAAATGTTCAGAAGAAGTCTAATGCTTAGCGGAATATTTGAATATGTAATTGAATGCCGGAATGACAATATTGGCAATATAAAATATCGGAATGAATTACTTAAATAATGTCTATTCGATATAAATGTCTATTCAATGTAAATTTATAGCAAGGATACACGAGAACTAATAGTTTGCAATACGATTCGCAATTTATTTTTAATACTCAATCAGCTTTGATGATCATGATCATAATCAACAAATGAGTATATGAATTAAGTCAATGATTAACTTATTTAATGATTGATTTAATTACCCGTTATGTTCTATTTTTATTTCTTATAACGAGATTTTTAACTTGTAAAGTGTAAAGAAATCAATATTTTACATATTTAAATGTGGAGTGAAATATATCGCCTTGGGTAGTCAACAGCTAAGTGCAGCACAATCCAAGAAATACCTCAAACTTGAACTTTTGGATTAATGATTTTTTATTTTGTTTTTAAAATTATTATTCTTACATAAATTTAATGTTTTCCTACGAGCTTCGGCTCCTTCGAAAGTATTATATAATTATAACTCATTTTCTTTTGCTAAATTTTTATTATTTGTGTGTCATTTATAGTGAATTTACAAGCGAACAATTGATTGCATATAAAATAAATAAATAAATAAAATTTATTTATTATTACTTGGCCTATCACAATATTAGGTCACAGCAGTCACAATGTGATCTTAATATTGCAAGTTAAATATTTTCATTCATAAAAATTTGAATTTCAATTTGACATCTCTTTCATTTTCTGGTAAAACACTGTTTTATATCACGTTACATTTTGTTTGTGTTAAATCACATGTACTGCTATCTCACCAAAAATGGAGGAGCAAATTTATTTAAATAAATTTAAAAAATGTCATTTCATTTGGTGTTTATATTTCTATTTTTTACTTCAATGTAATGTTTCCCAACGAGCTCAGCTTTTTGGAAATAGATATATAATAATATAAACACGATAATAAAATAATACAATAATATTAATTTTAATATTTTAATAAAAATATTAAATGTTTATTTAATTTTTATAATTAAATAAAAATTTGTTAAAACAATAATTTGTAAATTGGTAATAGGTAATTTAAAGAATCAAATTACCCATTATGTTGTATTGTTAATACTCACAATCAAGATGTACTACTTATAACGAGACTTATATAACGTGTAATAAAATTATTGATTTACATATTCGACTGTTTGCCATAATTTTAGCTACTTGTTGATTTAAAAACGGTATATAAATACGATTTTTAACAATAAATCTTGTTGCTTTAATTAAATAAAACAATTTTTCAGGTTGAATAATTTATTTACAGCTTTCAATTCAACTTTAAAGTGGCATTCGGAGTTAACTGTTTTAAGGTTGATATTACAATCCGAGAAACTCTTAATTATTCAAAGTTGAATTTAATTTTAACTGTGAATTTTAATATCAATATTTACTAGAAATATTCTATAGAAATTGTCAATTTTTCTTTCATGTTTTCAGCTGGCAATAAGTAATCACTTTCAGCAACCGTTTGATACTACAACGAATGAAGAAATGATCAATAATAACTTAAATGACACTGATCTAAACAGAAACAACCAAACGGCTGATTTATCTTTACGGAGAGATAGTATTTTTTATCAATTCTTCACATATCCTCTAGTAACTTTGTCAAGGTCAGCTTTTTTTAATCAATTGCTTTTATCTTACAAAACAGATTTTAAGATTTATATTTGGCAACAACAATAGTTTCTTAGCAAGTAGTATTTCGTTGTCAGGAATGTCATCAATCGTTTCTACGTCTGTAAGGATCATTTCCAATATATTTTATATCTTTGGTCAACTACTTTGTATGTTTACAGAGCAAATTCTAATTTAAATTGTATTTTTGCATAGGGAGTTTTGTATTTACCGAAATTCCGAATTTGCAGTCAAGTAAGAAATTTAGTTTTTTGAAATTTTGATTAAAATTAATTTTTATAAATCTGTATGTAATTAAATTCTTTAAATTAATATTAATTTTAACAGATTACTTTTTAATTATTTTTTATTTTTTATTTTATATCTTGACTATACTACATTGATTCTACATTGTTAATCAATATGCTTAATAATCCGCCGGACTCAAATAAAAATTTGACGGTTTGTCGTTTTCAAGCAAATGCTTGAAGACGACAAATGCTTGAGAACGGCAAGACAAACAGTCCAAAGCTTGCAAAGTAATTGTAAAACAAATACTCGTGTATATAATTTTATCTCACAAAATGAAACAAGTTAAGTTCGACACGAGTGAACTTGTTGTCTAGAAGAAAAAACTCGAAAAAGAGAAAACTAATATTATTTTTTTATTTTAAAGCTTTCGGGCTACTGTCTTCTTTAGTGTGGAGGCTTTTTCAAAATTTTATCGAAACTCTTGCATCGCCCCACAATATATAGTCGTGTCAGATCAGAAAGAATTACGGTAAGTAATATATATGCTCGTTGTTTAATTGTTGATCCGACATCACTTGACCTATCCAATATAATTCTTGCTTTTTCCTCTTGCTCGCGTCGGGTGTGTTAGCCTCGATTATCAGTGTTTCCATTATGTGGTTGGTATTCTCTATACAACGTCTGGCAGCTCCTTCGTTTTGCCGCGTTTATGTACAATATCGCATCTGCGCGTTAGAGTGCGGACGTTCATTTGTCCGCCTGTCTGTCCAATGTACATTTTAGAGCATTTTACGCGTTTGCACATGTAAATTACACCTTTACCTTTGCAATCATTAATCCAATTTACCTTATTTTTTTGCCTCAGTTATCGAGCTATCGAACATTTCTGTGCTTTCCATTTAAGCACAGTATTTGCATTTTCTATCATTACGTGGTTTGCTCATGCCGCTGTTATCTTTGTGATTTACTGGCTAGAAGATGTTTTATTGTTCGGCAATTGTGAAAAGCGATATTCGGTATCTTTATTAATGATCGGCAATCAGTGTCTATACTTTTAACCGCTTGCATAATATCGTGATTTAAGTTTTTGAATTCGAGATTATATGAGAATACTTTGTAAAAGTCTTTACATATGTTTTCTTTGTTTTGAGAGTGCAGATTCTCTTGTTATAGATTTTACTTTGTTTGCATGTTTCTTTAACATCTTTATTCTAAAACCTCGCATAAAGAGTTCGTTGGTCAATTTATTTAAATGTTTCTCGAATTCGTCATTTCGCTTGCAAATTTTTCGTATTCTCAAGAATTGGTTTTTGACGGCAGCGTTTTTGACTCTGGAACACAACCGTGAGCATATAAGAAAGTTCGATTACCATCGAATGTTTATGTAGTGTTGTCGTCCAAGCCCTATCAACTCTGTATTTCTGTATCCATAAATATTGCGGGCTGTTCGGTGTTATTTGTGAAGTGTAGTTCGCTTGTTCTGTTCAACGCCTCCACAAATGTTTTTAATTCATCTTCTCCGTGTGTCCATACTGCAAATACATCATCGATGTAGCGCCACTATATCATTGGTTTTTGTTTGGCACTACCAATAAATGCTTCTTCAATTTGGGCTACGTATAGACTGGTAAAAACCGGTGTAGCGGGACTACTTATAGCTGTATCAATCTTTTGTCTGTATAGCTTTACTATCAAATGAGAATGTGCTGGACATGAAAGGATCTATAGACCAAAATTTATATCATTCACTTATTGCAACGAATTGTCAAAAATTATCGAGATGGCCTAATAGAAATGTAACAATGGATAAACTTAAAATTAAAAAGCGAAGAGGATGTCGTATATTTATCAAGTTCAATTATGATAGTGATCCTATAATAGACAATGTTGTTAATCTTTCAAACACCACGATCATGGAGATTCAAAAATCAGTCATCTCACTTAGACCTAAATTCGCAATAACACCGCGTGAATTCAATAAGTTTGATTCATGAATAATCTCAGATCAGTAACGCATAGCATGTTTAAGAATATAAAAGATATGAACATTGGTACAATAACCAAAAACAAGGTCCTTAAAACGAGCTGATACAAAAATATATTAGATTGGATCCAAACATCAAAACAACACTGAATTTATCCACGGTTAGAGTTTAAAACTTTAACAGACCTAAACGAAAAGAAACATATATTATATAAACAAGCCGACAAAGGAAGAAAAGTTGGTCTCTGGAAAAAAAAGCATATGATCTTGAAGGATATCGGCAACTTTAAACTGATACATATTCGATTTTTTCAAATAACAAATAAGTATTTGAAAAACCATTTGAAATTTGATAATTTTTAAACTTTAAACTTTTAAACTCAAAAGTTCTATTTACACTCTTTAATTGTTTATTACTTCCAAATCTTCAATGATAATTGCTTTCTTGTTAGCTGCCTTATATAAAATGAATTAAACAGTTAAATTCGTTTCTGCGTTTAGATCATCACGATGAAATTATTCCAAGCAGTGACCCGGTCGATGACGTTTTGAATTTTATTGCACATTTTTCTCAAAAATACGGACCAAACACTCCTCACCTTTACCATGGTTCTTTTAGTCAGGTAAAAAATCTTTAATATTTTCAACATATTCCTGATCTTCATAATCAAAATATTAATTTTGATTTATATATCAATTTGGTCAGGTATATTTTCTATAAATACCCGTGATACACACTTAATTCAGTTTATTTGACTAGTGAAATATTCGTTCAAAGTTAAAATATTTGTCATAGTTATACGAATACTCGTGTAAATTAAATATTTCAAATAAATAGATAATATTAAATACTTTAAATATTATAACTTAAATATTTTTAATAAAATTTAAAATATTCGTCATATATTTATTGTAGCGCATGTAACTCACTTTATATATTGTTGAGTTATTTTCCTTTAAAAATCTTTGTTTTTTTACTTACTTTCAAATGCAAATGTAATTAAATGGTCCTTTTATAGGGAATACACATATTTTAAGTTATGCATTAATCAAAGTTTGTCCATAGAAATGTTCATATAAATGCTAATGCATCTATATTAATTAATATAAATAAATTATTTTATTTATATTTCATCAATTAATAACTATCTATAATAGTTTTTAACTTTTTAAAAACTATTTATATTATCGATGTTCTCATAAAATCGATTGTTATTATAAAATTGATTGTTCTCATATTATAAAATTTGTCAAGTTTTGTTATCAAGTTTTAATTTTTTTTAAACTAAAAAATTGTAATATTTTCACATGTTTAAAGTTTTTACGTTTCTGATAATATTTTTTTAAATATTAAATTGTTTGATTCAAAATAATTTATTTTTATTTTTTATTTGGCTTATTGAAAATTCTTTCTTCGATATTCTATTACCAAACTTTTTACTTTTTATAAGTATTTCATTGAATGATTTGTATATTACTGATGACATCCATGTACATTTATTGACTGCTATATGTTTTTACGGCTCATTGAAATTTTCTAACCGTTGTTGTTCCGTAATTAGGTAAAGCGGATGTGCATACAAGATACTTGCTATTTACTAGTATACATACACGATACGAATTCACAGCAATGTGAAGGATTTTGCAGGTTTGTTCATTTTTACATATTTATTTAGTTCAAAATATATAACAATTATTTTATTTTATTTTAAATAGTTGCTATTATTTCATTTTCGTTATCTGCTGCAACTGTGTTTTCACTTTATCCCTTATATATTGCTCCAATAGCTGCAACTGTTTTTGATCAAATTAATATTTATATTTTTAATATTAGTCATTGATATGCTACAGTATTTTTGTATTATTGTATTATGTTTTGTTTTCAATATTTCCTGTAATCATATCTAGTTTATATATATATTCAATTGCAAAATATTATAAAATCGATTGGCCTTATCAATTAATAACTATTTATAATAGTTATTTAAAAGTTAATTTTAACTTTTTAAAAACTATTTATATTATCGATGTTCTCATAAAATCGATTGTTCTTATAAAATCGATTGTTCTCATAAAATCGAAGATACTAAGCAATAAATCGCGATTAACGGTCAATGAGAATTGTAATCCCTATAAAAATTGCATCATATTATGTTGCTTTTAAAAATAAATATAGATTTTTTGGAAACAAAACATTCTTACAATACTTATCAATATCGTACGCATTTTCACATTTTAATGTGACGATATTACTTAATCTTTGTCTGCAAGCAATCAGAAACGTGCTCACCAAAAGGTTTTTTGAATAACGTTTAGCCTGCATCATTGTGACTATAACAAGATACATGGTTTAATATAGCACTCTTAAGTAATGAAATGATTTAATTTTAGATTTCTTGTACTGACTGAATATTATGACAAACAAAACAATGGCATAAAATTAACCATTACATAAACTAATTTCCTCATTCGTTTAACAATCATCATCAGCGTCGCGGCTGTACGTAGAGCGTGCGCGAGATCCTTCAGCCGGGCAACGATGATCAGCTCGCAACATAACGTCGTCAGCAAACGTTACCGATTTTTTATCGTTTTTAAATTCGGTGTCTTTTGACGGCAATTTGTCCTTATCTTGATTGGTATTAGTTTCGCTTCTACTGAAAAATTTATTCTACTATTAGGTGGTGGAGAAAGTTCGTCAATATGTTCGCGGTCATGTACAAGTAATGATCGTTTTCACTGATCGGCGTTTTTTAAATCTTGGATGATTTCATTGTTTTATAATTCATCGACAATTTACATGGTTTAAGGGATATAACTGAATATGGCGTTTCTCCGTCATTCAAAGATTTAGATTGAAATTTGTCGTAAATGGGTAGCATGCCTTCAACAGCATCTGAATCGTTATTTACGCATTTGGAATATCGCGTAATAGGTGCATCACAGCATCTGTATGTAGATTCTACTGACACGATCTTGTTGAGACTAGCGTCCGGCTCGAATAGGCGTTCCTTAGGTTTACATATTTTCTGTCGGATGTGGTCAAAGGCCAATTTTGGAAGCCGATAATAATATATTATTTTATAATAGAATAATATATTATATTAAAATACATGACATAAACCTTATTTACTTTGCATTGTATTTTCTTTTTATTTGCAATTCGTAAGTCAAGTTATTTGATTTATACGAAAGTCAAAATTCTTTTAAACCTCTTTTTTATCTCATTATTTTACATCAATGATATGATTTGATGCATTTCATAAATTAACAGTTATTAAATATAAATATTACGCTTTAGTAACATACTCTGCAAAGCAGATGTCATCGATCTTATTAATCGTCGTTTTATTTTCTGGGCTAGCTCTAATGACCGTTACGAGTCTATAAAAAGTAAGTACTTATAAAATAATTATTGACTAAGGTATTACTTTAAACTTTAGTTCTTCGCGATGAAAATGAAATAGGATGCCCGTTCATTGCCGTTTATCTACCACAAAACGGACGCATGACGCTCCTTATGAAGGTGTCATCGATTACAAGTAAAACCTTACCTATGTTTTGTAGTCTTACAAATCTTTATAGACGAGCAAGCATTTACTAATCGTCTAGAGAACATAATTAGCAACACACAATTTTTACAAGCTGAAGAGATTGAGCGACGGTATCATTTCCGAAAAATGACATTTTAACAGTAGTACGATTTAGTAACCGTCTGACGGAAAATGCATTAATCAGACAAGAACAGGATGCGAGTTATCAAAGATCACTCGAGGCAGATCAGGAAAAGGTTTGCTATCATTCATGAAAGTATATCATTAGGATAAATTAACTCTTTGTCTATTTCCGCTCTTTTAATACTTGATCTAAAAGCGTTTTCTATCAAGAACGAAAATGATATTTTAAATAAATGAATTAAGATAATTTGCATATTTTTATTTAAGAAAAGTGCGTACTAAGAATTAGCAAGTTCAAATGGTAAATTTTAAAACGTTATTTAGTCTTAATTCACCTTTTCATTAGAATGTAAAATTTTTGATATATCATATTTTCACAATTTTTGTATAAAAAATTATAAATTTTGGTATAAAAAATATAAATTAATAAAAAATAAAAGAAATTATAATTTTTGGTATATAATCGCAATTTTTGGTATAGAAAATTATGATTATAATTTGAATAAGAAACAATCTGATTATAATCAATAATCGTATTAATTATTAACAATCAACTTAAATTTCATTAAAGGTGTAGTTTAATAGCAGAACAAGGCATCATAGTTGGTTCCGTCTAACAGCTTACTTGCCCTAACTAACTAACCCTGAAAATAGATGATGCTTTAATGTCGTTTTAAATTCGAATATTTTTAAATAAACAAATCAAATCAATTTGTTAAATCATTAAAATATTTTTTTTATTTTTTATGAGTTACCAGCAAATGGGTTCCGTCACTTCGGTTAATGATGGAACGCATGTAACACGTTACAATGTAAAAATATAACTTTTGTGATAAGTTTTTATTTACTATAAACTGAATTTTAATATGAGTCTCTCTTACAATATTATTAATTTGAATTGGTCAACTGTAGTAAATCAACTTAAGTTGTTAAGTCAACTTTAGTCAAACAACACATACATAAGTCAGTTAATTGAGTGCTATTTCATTGATTTGCCAATGAAATCTGCGTATCTTTGACAACAAAATTATCGTATTTTTTGCACTTGAATTTGTTCGATATTTGCCTAAATCATATAATTTAGATTTATTTTTTTACACAGTTATGAACAAATTCATATTCTATAAAGCTTAAAAATAAGTCAGCTATAATTTATGGTATGCATAAATTCTCATGCAAAAACACGTTTGATGTAGGTTTAAATATGTCATCTTTACGATATAAATTAATAGTAGATTTAGTTAATGTTAATTAAATCTTTATATCTAGATATATACTTTCTTTATCATAAATATTGGTTTTATTAAGAATATGGCTACCTGGATAAATGTGTTCACTAATTGAATAAAAATTATTAGAATTAAATACACATATATCATCAATGTATCAAAACATATATTTCATATATTTATATTGTTTAGATTTAGTTTTCTACACAGTTATGAACAAATTCATATTCTATAAAGCTTAAAAATAAAGCTCAAGTCATCCATAATTGGGCTACTATTACCACCCATTTGAACACCTTTTATTTGTCTAAATATAGATGTCCCTACCTTTAAATAATTTTGATTTATTAAAATATTTAAGGATTCTATTAATTCAATTTTATCCATATATTTATATAGATAAAAATAAGTCAGCTAAAATTATCACATGTTAAATTTTATTAACGTTTCTGAAACACATAATGGAGTAATTTCTGTTATTAACACATAACCATAGATTAGTCTATTACAAATCTACGTACATATGAACTACGTACATATTAAGTTTATTTCCAAATATATTCAGCCAAATCATTATGATATTTAATTACCATAAAGTAATTAAGGATTCTATTAATTCAATTTTATCCATATATTTATATTTACTTGATGGTTTAATTTTTGTTAGATAGGGCGTTATAATTATTATAACATATATATGTATATCTTTTTCCGAATAAAAGATTAATTAATTTTACGAACGCTTCTTTAATATCTACTAAATCTAGATTTGTAATTACGACAATTCTTAAAATTACATTATTTATATAATATTTTATATTATATGGTATGCATAAATGCTCATGCAAAAATATGTTTCTTGTAAATCTAAATATGTCATCTTTACGATATAAATTAAAAATAGTTTTAACTGAGGTTAATTTAATGCTTATATCAAGATATATACCTTTATCATTAATATTGGTTTTATTAAGAATATGGCTACCTGGATAAATTTGTTCGCTTATTGACTAAAAATTATTAGAGTTAAATACACATAAATCATCAATATATCGAAACATATATTTCATATCTTTATATAATTTAGATTTATTTTTTACATAGTTACAAACAAATTCATGTTCGAAAAAGCTTAAAAATAAGTCAGCTATAATTGAACTACTATTATTACCTGTTCGATTTTATCAAATGATTTTTTTCAATTCTTTATTACAAATGTTGCTCTCTAATAGCTAATATTTATGAACAAATTCATATTCTATAAACTTAGAAATAATTCGGTTATAATTGGGCTTTAATTTTATGTCTGATTTTATTAAATGTTAATTTTATATATTAATGTTAATTTAATTTTCATATCTAGATAGTAACCTAGAAAATCTTTATTATTAACTTAACTTGCTTGAAATTGAATAAAAAAGGTATAACTATGAATTTACTTTCTATGAATTAATTTTTTTATGAATTAACTTTCTTTATTTAACTTGTCGACTATTAATTTTTTTATCAAATTTTATTACATGCAAAAATTTGTAGTTTGTAAATTTAAATATATCATCTTTACGATATATTATTGTTAATTTAATGTTTATATCTAGATATATACCTTCTTTATAATCAATTTTGGTTTAAGAATAAAGGTACCTGGATAAATTTGTATTGCAACATATTTTTCATATCTTTATATAGTTTAGATTAAAATTAAATCAGCTATAATTGGGCTACTATTACCTCCCATTGGAACACCTTTTATTTGTGTAAATATATATTTTCGTAATTTTAAATTATTTTGATTTATCAAAATATTTAAAGATTCTATTAATTCAAATTTATCCATATATTTATATTTACTTGATGGTTTAATTTTTGTTAGATAGGCGTTTTAGTTATTATAACATATGTATATCTTTTTCCGAATATAAGATTAATTAATTTTACTAACGCTTCTTTAATATTTACTTAATCGAGATTTGTATAAAGCGTACTAAAATCGTATGTATTTATATTCTGAAAATTTATTCCTTTTGTGTGCTCTAAAAATTCTTTTGTAGAATTAATACTGAAATAGTGTTTAATACCAGTATTAATTTCGGTTACCTCGATATTTTTTGAAGTGTGCTTTAATTACTTTAAGTATTTTATTCATATAGACAGAAAGTGGTTTTAATGTACATTTAAAAGCACTACATATGAACCTAGGTTTTATTGGATTTTTATGTAATTTTGGATTCCAATATAATATAGGTATAGTTTTATTATCTGATTCAACCTTTATGCACTTTGTGATATAAGACTGCTCTAAATCTCGAAAAGTATATCAATTCTGTCATATGTTATTGTTTTATTATATGAGCATTTAATTACTTTTAGTATAAATTACCCTTATTTAATTACTCTTAGTATAAATTGCTTTTCCAACAAGGTACGACAACAGGAAGAAAAACGACGATTAGAAACTGAAGAAATAGAAAAGAAAAAGCATGAAATGAATGTAGGTAATATAAACGAAATGTGTGAAACAAGTTAATTGGTTTTTGTAGGATCTTATTGAAATACAGAAGCGAGCCAAAGAGGCGTTAGATAATGAGAAGGAACCAGATAGCACGGAATTACATGTCGTTACCCTATCCATACGATTACCTAATGGAAATTCTCTCAGGCGACGGTTTTTCAAAACCGATAATGTTCAGGTGATTCAAATGTAACTCTAATTATAATTTACAATTAAAATTCAGCTACTGTACAACTACATGCGATCCCATCATGAAGTCCCGGTAAACTTTCACATATATGCGAATTTTCCGAAGAAATTGTTGCTAGAAGTCAAACGAGTTGAATTGTCTTATTCCCCAGACACCATTATATCAGATATTGGTATAGACTGTAGCCAAAGTCTTTTAGTACACGATTTAGACGCATGAACTAAACAGGTGTCGATTTTGTCTTTTAACTACAATTTTTTGAACATATTTTCCGGTAGAAATATATCTTTTAAAATGTATAGATTTTACATTGGAAAAATCTTTGAAAACGATAACATTTCTGATTTATTAATTTTTATATTAAATGAGCTGCATGCTTTTTTAAAATTTGCCAAATTTTTTAATGTGCTTTAAATGTTTTTTGATAATATAGTTTATATTTCATTTTTTTATTTTTTCTTTATAATTTATGATTTATATTAATATTAATGAAAGGAAACAATTATATCATAAATTTGCATAAATTTATAAATCTACATAAATATAATATTTATGATAGGAAATAATCTTTTGTTATTGGTCTATTAGCCAATATTTTTGAATTATTGCTGAATTCTAATTTCATTTGAGCTCATAAATTTGATTATTATTTGATAAATACCTGTTTTAACTATCTGAAACAAGTAATCAATCTACATATAAAGAATTCTGTTTCAAATTATAATTAAGTGTATATCGGATTTCGGTGAATCTAAGTTTAATTAAATGAACAAAATTTCTTCATCAATAAGAACGATTCAAAATATACAAGAACAATTCAAAATAAATAAGAACGATTCAAATGTGAGAATACATTTTTATTAATTAAATTGGTTTACAATATTTCAGTGGGCCTCACCATTTTCAAGTAAACAATTAAGAAAGGTTTAATAAGGATAAAAGAAATAGCGTCTGGAAATTGATTAAAACAATTCTTCCATTTATATTGTTTCAATAAAAATAATGTCTCCAAATGATTACTTGATAAAAATTATAATTAAACCCTCATTAATTCGTGGTTCATCTTTTGCCCCTTCATATATTCAGATTTTGCTTTTGTTTTTAAATATTTTCATTACATCGACAATTTTTTGAATTTCTAAATGGAAATCTTTAACCGTAAAACGCTCATATTCACATGCAAATAAATTTAAAATTTCAGTTTATAGAAGACAAAAATCTAGAAAATTTATTATTAATCTGGAAAAATTATTAAAAAATATTAGTAATAATTTGTAGTAATTTACTTTAATATAATATAAATATTATATTAAATATATATTCACTTTGTCTTCATCAATGATTAGCGGATTTTTGCGAATTCCTAAAGATAAAGGAACATAGTAATATCAAAGAGCTACTTCGAAAGTAAAATCATTTTACTTAACAAATAAAATATCAAAGCAACAAAATCAACTTTCAAGCAAACAAATTTCAAATTTCATAGATGTGGAAAATAATTTTTAATTTTGGAACAATTAAAGTGAATTCAGTGAATTCATAATTAATGTTTCTGTGCAATCACTTCTGTGCTTACACTGGCAGCAATTTTGCCATAATTTGAAATAATTTAAAATTAAATATTTTGGGTTAACTCATCATATTTCACTACAGATGACTATAATTGATGTTTAAATGACAAATTTCAAATTTTATAGATGTAGAAAATAAATTTTAATTTTGGAACAATTAAAGTAAATTCATAATTAGTGTTTTATCGAAAATTCATAATCTAATAATTTATAATAAATAATAGATAATTTTTTAAATAGTTGATACTGATCCATTACTGAAGATTTTGTAATTTTGTTGTAGTTTTAATTTTAATGTTGTAATTTTGTAACTCTGAAGATGCTAACAGTAGTTAGCGAAATATCAAAAATAATTACGTCTTTCTTTTGATCCAGCTCCAATAATTATTAAATTACTAATTACATTATAAATTGATTGTTCACTTATTAGGATTGTAATTTTGTTCAAAATTACAATATAAATGTAATTTTGCTTCTGATGATAACAGCCGTTATTGAAAATTAGAATTTTAATAGAATAATCTAATAAAATATTCTAAAATAATGTAAACAATTACTAATTAATTATTAATTATCAAAAATATTAATTATCAATATATTACCAATAATTTATGATTGATATTAATGAAGTAAATAAGAGCTAATATCAGTTTTTTGCAGATTACAATCAACGATTGAGTTAATTGTCATATATTTTCATTTGTAACATAAATTTTAAATGTTGGAAAATGTAAAAACAATTTTATTTTAATCTAAATTTTAATATAAAACTTTTTATTTTATTTTCTTGTATTAAAAAGTGAAAGTGGAAAAAAATAGGCAATAGACTTTAGAACTTTGTAATTTAAAACATAAACACCCTGATTTGTTAGATGCTATATTCACACGGTGCCTTAAGAATGTAGACTTCGTAACAATTGCAAATGCTCATAACACATTCGGCAAACACTCTAGATGGATCGTATTAGGACTAAAATTCCTCGCGAATTATCAAAATGTACTTTGCGTTACACCAATAATAGCAATGACTTTTCCGGAGAATTCAAATGCACACTTGGACATCCATTGCAGACAGACTCTTTGTTTCCTATTAGAGAGTATATATCTGAACCGGCTTTTCATGTGCTCCTGTCGAAGATGAGACTTAGTGACTCGATAAATATCGGAAATAATCTGCAAGTAGAACTGATCGACATTCAACACTCTGACGATCCGTCGACATATTACTTTTTTCAAGAATATAATGACCTGCTTAATCGATCTGAACAGTATAAGCATATCGGTAATAATACTTATAAAATTGGAGACTTTAAGACTTCTCTATGGTATTATCAGAATGCAGTTCGTTGCAGAATAATCGCACGATCTATTACCGATGATCCCCTTGAGCAGGAATCTATTTCTACTGTATATTCAAATATAGCAGCGTGTCAGTTCAAATTAGCCAACTATGAACATTGCATATTTGCCTGCAATGAGTCTTTACGACTTTGCCCCAGCAATTTGAAAGCACGGTGCTGGAAAGGTCTTTCACTAGATAAACTAGGTAAATGGGGTGATGCATATGAAGACTTTAATTTCGTCCTTAAGAAAGTACCGCTTTCGACACTATCAGATGAGATAAGAGAAACTTATATTCGTTGCGCAATGAAGGCGAAACAATCTGATCAACAATTTGCTGTTGGAATAAAAAAGTTTTTTTGCTAAATCTTGAAATTGGAGAATGACAGCTGGTAAGGCTATTGTATTCTTTAACAATCCATCAATATCGCCATATTTAAAATTGATTTTACTAACATAAACTCGAAGAAAGTGTATTTTCAACTGATGTTAATAGTCTTGTTGCAGACAATATCAATTTCATTAAAAGTATGATTTAATTGTTGTCAGTAAACGATGCATTTTCGGTTAAATTTTAATAGAATTTATGACAATAGAAATATATTCGCTTTTCTTTAATCGCTGATTCAGACATAAATGATAGAACGCTTGTCGTTTTGCAGATTATTTATTACCGATAAATCAGGTTAGTTAACTGAGCCTACATATTTTCAATTATACATAGATGTAAAAATGCATAATATTAAAATTGTCTATAATTCAGATATGTTAAGTCAAGATTTTTTATGAACCAATTGATATATATAATATTAATAATATATAATATATATAATATATATACCAAGATTATTTTTGTTAGAATATTTTTGATGGAGTTGTCGTCCAAAGAAAAAGTGCATAGCTACAAGTACATAGTGTCAGTAACTCAGAATTTTTAGGAATCCATTAGAAGTATGTTCTAGACCAAATGTTCAAGGTGATTAAGATGAGCTGCTATTTTATCAGATTTCAGTCCATATTCTTCAACCCGACTTAACAGCGTGCCAAATACATGCTGATCATGTAATTTCTTTGTTGTTATGTAAAATGTTTACCTAGATTGTCCGTCTTGGGATCATTAAAATACTCACAACTGCATGTTTGCTTTTAGATATTTATAGCAAGGATTGCTTTAAGATATGTAGTGCAAGTAACTGTGATCTTAATGTTTTATTCAACATTACTGCTAATTGACAAGAATAACTTTCTTTAGCAATCACTCTAGAACGTCACATTTTTAAAATGTGAACAGACTGCTATGAAATATATTCTATAAAATAATTATAATAATTTGAACAAATTTATAATTTTTAATTAAATAATTTATTTAAACATACAAAAAAATAAGGCACAATTACCCGAAGAATTTTCCCAAATTCGATATTAATTTGGCAATCAGACAATTAAAGAGATCCATTTTCTCCTTGCATTTTTTCCTACTCTTTTCCAGATCAAATATGAAACAATTATTTTATTTTTATTGCTAACGAAGCAATTGTGATCTTTATTAATATTGGAAATCAAAATGGTCTTAATCAATTCGGATAATAGCGCCAATTCCTTAAAGTGCCGCGACATATAGCCTGATTGTATAATGTCGCGACACATTGATTGTATATTGTGATATACAAATTAGTTGTATATTGTGATGATATTTTACTAAAAATACTTTAATAAAAAATAATACATTTTAAATATTATCAAGTGAAATGTCAATTGTAATTATTTCTTATAATTAATTTTAGTAATTATTATTTATTAAATTTTGGGAGCATGATCAAAAAGAAAACGGATATTTTCAGTTTGAGGTACTTTGTCCAAATTACGCAAAAAGTCTGTTTATTGTACATCTTCATGTGCTCTTTCGAATGGCGTAGAATTTTTTTGGGAGAAATGCGTTTTGGTTAAAAATTTTAAAATTTAATTTTTTTCATAAATTTTTTTATTTTAATTTAAAATAAAATTTAATTTAATTAAAAATTTATTTTTAAGTACTTTTCATATATCTTATCAATATATAATGATTAGAGTTTTTTCTATGCTCTCACAAAAGATAAATCAATTTTTTTATTTATTTTTTTCAAAAATAATTTGAATTTGAAATATCTTAAAGTTTTGCAATGATAACATATAATTTTTATTGCGTTATTGTAAACAGCACAGTTATATTGACTTAAGTTAAAATATTAATATATTTGAATCATTCAAAATAGAGTTTTTCAAAATGTTTTTTCAAAATATGCATATTTTTAATCATATTTTAAGCTTGGTCAAACAATCGATCCCGAATAAAACATTATATCCATTTTGTTGCGACTGATATTCATTATTCCTTTTATATTCCCTTTCCTCCTCTCCACTTGATGTCGGTGGACCTCAACAGTTGGGGTCTTATTTACTGGAATAGTGAATGAGGTCCCAAATTGTTGATGGTCAGCGACATCAAGCGGAGGGAGGAAAGGGGGATAAATATGTGATTAAACTGTGCGGTTGCATTCAATAGGACTAGCAGATTCAAAAAACGTTTTACTTATAACTTTTTAATAAGGCAAACGGTTGCAAATATTTACCGAATAAGTAAAACTATTGGCAAAGCTTAAAATTTCTTAGACACTCGAATATGAACTCTAATTTATTGTCATTTCAATGACGTCTGTGCCAAATTAATTAAACTAAATGAGTCGATCATTGAGCGATGTGTACCCCATCGCTTTCTATTGCCTGATTTAAGCTAATTCCACGTAGACTCAATTTTTTGAGTATGAATTCCTTCTGAGCTAACAAACTCAACGGAATTGTTTACAGTTCGGTGTTCAAATCTGTATCCTTCTAGTGTTTGCACACCACAATACCCTTTCCATAGATCTGAATGAATGATCGATCCAGGTAGTATGCACTGTTTTATGCATTTGTTAAGAGTTTTGGCATTTCTATGATCGACAAAAAAAGAAACCTTAGATGTCTCTCTACACACGCCACCGAATACTCATTGTTGTGGCAGCATGCATCCCTTATTATATTTCCGACGAGCAAAAACTGTTTTACCGATTTCAACTATTATATTTCCGCCCCTATCTTACATGGATTTTGTACATTTCTCCAAAAATATTTATACGCCATTTGAAAGAACACATGAAGATGTATAATAAACAGACTTTTTGCGTAATATGGACAAAGTGCCTCAAACTGAAAAGATCCTAGTAAACTTTTAATTTTAATATTTCGCTAACTTCTGTTAACATCATCAGAAAACATAGCATTTTTTGATGATAACAGAAGTTAGCGAAATATTAAAATTGAAAATTTTATTTTTTAAAACTGCTCCCAAAATTCAATAAAGAAAAATGGATCATCCAAATCATATTACAATTATTATTTAATAATTATTTTGTTACCGATAATTTTATTAAATTATTATTTAAATTTAGACCTGATTTCTAAAATTAATAATAAAATTAATGATAGCTCAAATGTCTGGTACCTCATATAACATTGTATTATTTTACTTCTAATCGCTAGCCTGTATATAATAAGGATTCGAAACGTCACATTGATGTTTTATGTTTAAGTAAATTTGGAATTCCATAATATAGAAATAAGACTTATAAGAATGATCGAAGATGATGGTTTTATTTATTTATTTAAATAATTGATAATGATTTGATAATAATATCAGTATCTTTTCATATAAAGACGGTGTATATAAGGCTGATTTATATGTAGTATAAAATACGTAAACTCAGTTATCTGATCTGATTTGTTCTACTGACAAGTTATTGACCTGTGGACTTTGTTTTTCCGGTAATATAACTTATGTCAGACATGCTGAAACTATAGATCTATTTAAATCTATTTAAAGTATTAATCAAAAATTAACAAAAATGTTTAAAAATCAAAAAATGTTTGATGATCTTTTTCTATTCTTATATTGGAGAAATATAAATATTTATATAATATAATTATAAATATTTTAAATAAATTTAAAATATTAAGCGAAATTATTTTATGAATTTATAATACACAATATGCTTTGTATTAGAGTAAGGTACACTAAATAACCGAATTTAATCAGATAAAATACGTCATTAGCGCATATTTGGCCCCGCTGCTATGTTGGGTCGATGAATAGAGACTGGAACCTGTTAGCATAGCAGTTCCTCCTGATGATTTATAATCCTTGTCCTTATACATCGTCTGTTATTTGAATTTAAATTATAAATTTTAACTTTATATAAATATAAATTATGTAAAATCTTATATATTATTTAATATTTATCTATTTTTATTTATCTATTTTTTATAAATAAATATAAATCAAATATATAAATTAAAATAAATATAATATTTTAATATTATATTAAATATAATAATTTAATTTTATATTTCAATATAAATAAATATTTTATTTGTATAAAATACTTATACTCAGTTATTTGATCTGATTTGTTCTACTCAGTTATTATTGACCTTGGACTTTGTCTTCTCGATAATATAACCTCTGACATAAATACTGAAACTATGTATTCTACGTATACTCAGTTACCTGATCTGAGTTGTCTTACTAATCAGATCCCTTAACTAATTCTACGTGTTATGTACTATAAATTTAAAACTGGTTTATTACTGAACTGATTTATTTGTTGGTTCTAATAATAGCACACTACTTTGCTGTTGTATTCAATTGTATTCTATTTTGATTTTGACTAACTTTTTCTTTTTTACTCCGCGTTATATTTAGTTTTTGACACACCCATGAATGCTATAGCTTTAACTTTTGGAAAACTGCTGTATATCAAGTGTGAGGTAACACTTTTGATGAATGCAGATGTACTTGAAAATTAAAATTTTGATATCTTTGAATTTTTGCGATTTTCCTCAACGTTTTAGCATACCTAAGGAGGTATTCTGTTCTAGATAGAGCAAATATATCTTTCATATAGAAAGCGATAGTTCACCTAGTAAGAAGGCACAGTAAAAAGGCATATTTAAATTTCCAAGAAACATATTTTTGCATGAGCATTCATGCATACCATATAATATAAAATATAATACATTAAATAATGAAATTTTAAGAATTGCAACAATATGTAATGATATTGGCTTTCTTCAAAATCATTTAAATAATTTAATAGATACATATTTTAAACTAGGTTACTATAAAAATAACATCAAGCAGAAAATAGTAAAATATATAAATCAACACAATAATATAAAGAATAAATTTAAACTCTTAAGTGGCAAATTTTTATGGATGCATAATAAATAATATACTTTGTATTAGAATAAGATACTAGATAGTTATTTCAGAGGAAATACATCATTAGCATGTATTTGGCCCCGCTGCTATGTTGGGTAGAGGAGTTAGGGGCCGAAACCTGATAGCATAGCAGTTCCTCCTGATGACCTCTAATTCTTATTCTGATACAACGTCTGTTATTTATTAGTCAATTCATAAAAATGACGTTTATTTTAAATTTCAATTTTTTATTTTAACTTGATTTAACTTGATAATGCCGTGTAGCAGTTAGAACTTGATACATATTTTAAACTAGGTTACTATAAAAATAACATCAAGCAGAAAATAGTAAAATATATAAATCAACACAATAATATTAAAAATATATCTAAACTATTAAGCAAATTTTTTTAAATAATAAACTATTATGGATGAATAATAAATAATATACATTGTATTAGAATAAGATATTATATAATCAAATTTCATCAGAGGAAATATCTCAATAGCAGGTATTGGCATCGCTGTTATGTTGTTTAGATGAATAGGTGATGAAATATTTAATGAATAAATAGGATTTATTCATTTTATAAATAATGAAATATTGTGTCACAGAAATACTGAAATGTATTATAATATTAATTAATTTTATATTATTAATTATGTTTATATTATTATTTTATTTAATTTTATTGTATAAATTTTGTATATTTTTTCTCCTATTTTCGAAAAGTATAAATCAACCAACTAAGTTTTAAAATATTAAATTTACAATAAAATAAAATTATTACGTAATAATAAATATTATTTCTTATTAAAATCATAATCTATCAATATTTAAATACATTATGATGCTATAAAATCGTGTTGAAGTCAAAGGAAACGATCCTACAAGTATAATCTACCTCCAGTCGTGGCTAATAAAACTATTTGGTTTACAATTCGTGTAATTATTGTATGTTTTGCTTTCAGCCCCAGGCCGAGAGGCTGCAGTGGGCATCAATAAATATTTTCTCAGATTATTATTAAAATCAGCACAATATTATTAAATGTAAATTTAAACAATTAAGCGAAAAAAATATAAATGAATAGTAAATAATATACTTTGTATTAGAATAAGACACTATATAATCAAATTTAATCAGAGGAAATACATCATTAGCATGTATTTGGCCCCGCTGCTATGTTGGGTCGAGGAGTTAGGAACCGAAACCTGATAGCATAGCAGTTCCTCCTGATGACCTCTAAATATTATTCTGATACAACATATGCTATGATAATATGAAATCGACCAATGAAGATATGATAAAATCAAAAATATTATAAAAAATAAGTTTAAACTCATAAGCGGAAAATATTAAATGATAAACGGTATATTCTTATTACATCAAAATAAATACAACGTTGCCATGTGTTTGAGTGCAATGTTATGCTGTCTCGAGAGATAGGCGGCTGGAAACTCTTAACATTCCACTTCCTCTTTTACTTATATTATCTAATCTCTTAAATGATTTAATTTATTAATCGTTTCTTAAAAAATGGGTTATAAAAATCCCATTTAAGATTACGATATTCCAATTTTTTAATCTAATTATAGTACAAAATATCAATCTTTAGTTGAGTGATGTATAGATCGATAGATTCTTTTTGTTAATCTGGCAATTCAGAATAATGTTGTTCCGGAAAAGCTGTAGAACATCTGTGCAGGCTTTTACAAGTATATTATTTACTTTCCCCAATAGGTTGATATTTAATATTAAATGTATTTAATTAATATATTTATTAATTAAATACATTATTAAATATATTAATAATTTATTATTAATATATTAATATATTTTATAGTTGATATTCAGGTTAAACTTGCAACGTTCATGACGTAAACTATAAAAATATAAAAGAAAAATAAAAGTTTAAAAATATAAACGAAAAATATAAAAGTTTTGTTAGTTCTTAGAAAATTTCAATATAACATGAATACATTCATTGCTCAAAATAATTGTAAATTTGTAATTGTAAATTCTAAGAAGCAAACTATGATTTTAAACTGGTTATTAGTTCTTGTAGATCTTTTAACGAACTTTGAAATGCTGAATAACATATCTTTGCAACAGAATAGAAGTTTAAAAACCCATGCATTATTCTGGGGAAAACTCTGAGCTTCGGTGTACCTCCAGAGTTTCGAATATTTATGGCCATTTGCACACTGTCGTCCAATAGGGGATCGCTGCCACATGCCTATAAATTAAAAAGAGTATTAAAGAAACGTTCGAAGATAACACGATTATATTTTAGGGCTTTGACTATCCGCTGCACTTTATAAGACTGCTCTTAGAAGGTTACAAAATGCTGATAATTCGTTACTAAATATTAATTCAACAATAAAAAAATATACATTCTATTAAATTATATAAATATATAAAAGGCTTTAGATAAACTTTGAAATTAGTTGGAAAGTCAAATATCTGGTTGTTTAATCAACTTAGGATTCAAAGCAAATTGCTCAAGGGTTTTCGATTGAATGTAATATTGGTTGAAATAAACGTATTTGTGGTTTGCTCTTTGAAACCAATATTAATAAATTATTAATAAAAAATTTTAATGATACGACTTGTCAGAATTAATGATACGACTTGACACAACATGTCAGAATTATACTGTCATACTTATGTATATTGCCCTTACATATCCTTGCACAACATTCTGAACTAAACTCATTGAAAATAGCAAAGGCAACTTCACTTGCAAAAAAATATGTACAATACTTTCTAAATGCTGGCTGGTATTTAGAGAATTATTGCAGATTCTTACTGTTGCCGATAAAAACGTTTGAACTTGAAACGATTTGATTAGAATTAAGTGTAAGCCATTTTAGACCATTGGATTTATGCAATTGGCGCTTATAAGACGCATACATGACTCATCCGAAATAAACAATTGGCTAAGTCACACACTGCCGAATATCACCTAAACGCCTAGATATAAAATCAGTGATAAAAAAATCTAGGCAGCGAGTTTAAAACACAAGTTTTTATTCAAATAATAAAGAAAATTGCATTTAATGCAAAACGAACTTTGGTAAGATCAAACCATGGGTATCTTGACGAGTATTGTTCAATAAAAATGACCGCTGTCAATTTAAATTCAGCAGTCATTTAATCAGTTTAATTTTGAATGCATTTTCTTGCGAGTATTTGAAAAGACTTTCCTTCTTAACAAATATTGACGATTTGCAGAATCGTTAATCAACAATTTTGCTGCAGCTAGCTTAATTTAGTCAAGTTTAAGTATTTTATCGAGACAAACACTTAAAGTAATGCTATTTTATGTTTAAAGCTATATCTAAATTTTAATTTGATCTATAAAATATATTGTGATATAAGCCGTATTTATTTATTGTGATATAGGCCGGTATAAACATCAGCCAAAGAGTATTTTTAGCTAAGAAAAATCTATTACATGTCCTAAAGATCTGCGGCCAATTTTGATTCAAAACGCCTTCATCTCCATTTACCAAAGAAATCCGCGACTTGCGCGTAAAATCCGCGACTACTTAAGTAGACGCAATTTAATCCAACCTGGTTTTTATGGGTTTGTGAAAGGTCGATCAGTCCATTCAGCTATCGGTGCAGTGCATCAGTTTTGTCAAGAAAACAATCACCAGCTTGCAATATCTTTCTGTCTTGCTTTTTCTGCTGTATTCGATGGCATCTCAATTCCTTTTGCTATCTCTTCTTTCAGGTCATTTAGGTTGTCTGCTAGAACTGTTAACAAGGTGGGGATACTGCTGTACACTAAGATATTCTTTTACGAAGTTGACCCTGATGCATGTCAGTTCTACACTATTACAGGTGTGCCTCAAATATCTCCACTCTTTCCCATTTATTTCTTGCTGCCTCCATTGTTCTATTCAAACCATTTAAACATGATCAACATCTAGTTGTATACGGTGATTATACCATAGCGCTTCTTCACGACGCAGGTACAAAGATGTAGTCTCGGACATTAGCCGTTTCTTCGTAAGATTATAAGACCAGTCCCCCTTCCACTATTCTCCTCAATTCATCCAAATCACAGATGGTCGTCTTCAACGACACCCCGTCACCAATAAAAAGCTAAAGAGATTATCAATATCTTCTTTATCCTTCATTATGAACAATAAACACCTAATTTTACTTGAATAGGTTCAAGTGTTCGAAACAGAGCTAGATGAGACCTGAAACGGGCCCAATGTCAGTCATTAAGAGGAAGTACTCAGGTGCCTATGTGGTGCACAGGGCAATCTCGGTATTAGTCTCTTTTAGTAAGGACGTCCCTTAGAGCAAATACTAAGATTTCAAAAGCTTCTCACGTGGAGACTACCGACGATAGTACGCCTAGATTACAACCTCATGTGTGTGAGATACAGTGAATGGTTTAATCTGAAGGTGGCGCGTTGGTGTATGCTAGTGAGTCCTGATCCCACTGAATTATTGACTATCTCGAAGACTGTTCATGCAATGCAAAACGTATCATCATGGAACAGCGCTTAATCGGTAAAATGCACACGGAACGTCCTTATGGCTGCAATGAAGAAACACCGTTTATCCGGACGGACATAACATGAGACTACCTCATGTGTTGCTGTATTTCTTTGATTATATTTTATTCATATCTTTGTGTATTCTAGATTGACTGAAGAAGCTCCCGAATAGAGCGAAACGTTTCAAAATAATACTATGCAGCTGTCTCTGGTTTTTTCTTCAATGCGTAGCAACTATATATATAGTTTAACAGTTTAAAGGAGGACAGTTATATAAAAAGGAGCACAGTTGTGCTATAAGAACAAAAGGAATACACGCCAAAAGAAAAATGAAACAAAACCGAGAATTGTTAACCTACGTCTCACCATGTGTAAATGTGTTTATCGTCGTTGGGGTCCGGCTGCACGTCGGTGTAGAGCTTTCCTATCCAGTTTGACTCCACCGCTCTTTGTTCTGTCTCATCGTTCACAATATCGAGAATCTGGTAGCTTATATCGTAATCCTTTCCTTCTTTAATCACATGTAACGCTATCAAAAACCGGAGTTTGATTACATGCAGAGCAGACTTCCTTATCACTCCTAGACGAGCTAATGGTAGCCGGCAACACTCATCAGTGAAATGACAGCAAATAAAATTCCTGCCGAATAAAATTAGGATGATCCGGGAAGCACATGGTTAGATTAAAGAGGCTAGGCCCATGCTACCACGTTAGCAAATTCTCGGAAATGCCTATTTAATATATCACAAGGCAGCCGAAACGACTGATGGTAGTTCATCCTACTGATGAGTGCTGCCGGCCACCATCAGCTCGTCTAGGAGTGATAAGAAAATCTGCTCTGCATGTAATCAAACCTTCGGTTTTTGGCAACATCTACAATTATGAAACAAAAGCTTGTTAGCTCCCGGAGCACAGTTTAAGACTATCTGGTACAAAATTGTAAAATTGTATCCTCCAAAAGATCCTTGAGAAAGCAAGGAACGACAGCAAATAAATTCCTGCCAAATAAAATTAGGATGATCCGGAAAGAAAATAGTTAGTTTAAAGATGCTAGGCTAATGCTACCACGTTAGCGAATTCTAGGAGTGATAAGGGAGTCTGCTCTGCATGTAATCCAACTCCGGTTTTTGGCGACATCTACAATTATGAAACTGAAGCTTATTAGTTCCCGGAGCCCACTTAAACACTATCTGATACAAAATTATATATATAGTTACACCTGCCCTGGGACACCAAATTGTGTACTCATAAATATATCACTATGTTTTCCTCATGAAGATGCATAAACACCAGGCAGCATTCTATATATCCTCATCAGAATAAGAAATAGAACCAAATTATTCTCGCAATATTTAAAGTCGCTACGTATGACCAGTCATCCTATGTGTGACGACAAACTTCCACAACGATAGACGCGTTTCGCTCTAACGGAGCTCATCAGTACCGTGACTTTAATAATCATCCATAGACACCTTAGCACAGGCTTAAACAGTGTTTAAAGCTCGATAAACAGAACTACCCTTAACTACCTTATATATCTTAATCTTAAACAGAACTACCCTTAACTACCTTATATATACTTATTAAATAATCATGCTACGACGGATTAACGGTTATAAATTGATAATTGACCTGCCATAATGTCTGAATGGACGTCACTGCTAATATCTGACCTATCCATTAATTGTAACGATCACCCATGTAATTTTCAATAAATTATAATATAATTTTAAATAAATTATATTTTGTATTAATATACACAATATTTGTATATTTCAAATTTGTAAATTTGAAATATAATGATGTAAATTTAATGCACATTCACTAAACAAAATGTATCCAAATATCACGGATATAAAATTTGAATGCTAGCATTCAAATTGTATTACAAGCATCATGTTACAAACCCAAATGTATATATTCGATGGCAAATCCTTAAGTAAGTTCTCATCTGCAGACAGTGGCGAAATAAACGGATTTTCAAGCAAATTCTTATTTTGTTGTACTTGTTCCATTATCATATTAATATTCGGTAACATTTTCTCTGCGAGCAATTTTTCCTCTTCACAATGTCCGTTAATCTAAAATAGGATTGCTATTCAAGTTCGATTTAAAATTGATTATTTCATATGATTAGCATATGAGCCACGTGTAAAACAGCAATTTTATAAATGCCAAATTTTGAAAACTTTAAAAATGTCATTCTGGCATGCAAATAGTTAATAAATGCACTCGAAATCTGTTTTGTGGACGTTTGCCTTAATGCATATGAGGTGATATTAAGCTCATTAATAATGTTCAAAAGGTTAGTTTGTTCTCGGTAATTAAAATTAAATGACATCTCATATTCCATTTCATAATGGCGTACAATTATGCAATGCTGTAAATTACTTGAAGCTTAAAATAATTTCGTAATTTGACGTTACTATATGTTTTGAATTATTTAATTAATCAGATTTGCTGAGTCTACGTATTTTGGACCATATATAAATAATTAAAATATAATAATAAATATTTATATTTCATATAATAGTAATTAGTAATTATATATAATTATATAATATCTATATGGTTAGTAATTTAAAAGTAAGAATTTAAGTTAAAATTTAAAATAATAATCAATTTTTATGAATTGACTAATAAATAATATACGATGTATCAGAATTATCGGACTTGCTTTTTGAGAATCAACGAAGCCATTGCAAGTGCTGTAATAGAGAACAGGTCATCTTGAGTGACACATTCACGTGAATATATCATATACCAAATCAGCTAAGTGAGTCTACGTATTTTATAAGAATGATGCTAAATAAAAGATTAAATAATTATAAATAATAAATAATTAAATTAAAAATTAAAAAATTATAAATAATAAATAATTATATAAGATTTTATATAATTTATAAAAGTTAAAATTTAAGATAAAAATAAATATTTATGAATTGACTAATTCAATTCGTTATTCCGACCATATATAATGTTCATCATAAATAAATTAAATTATAACTATAATAACTCTATAAATTAAAAGATGATATAAAATAAATAAGTAAATAAATAATTAATTATAAATATTTATAATGTGAAATTATAATTAACAATTATCTAAAAATCGTACTTGCTTATTCTCTTCAGTGTATAATCCGCAGTACGCTAAACCAATATGTGTAAAACAAACAACCAGCATTTAGGAAATTACCGGCCGCCGTTTTGACCATTGTTTCACCGTTAAGTAATATGTCGATTGATGAAAGAAGCCGACTTGGTGATATATTAAAGCCCATTGTTAATACAGGGTAGAATAAACACATGGCATCGGGAACTCGTACGCCATTATGTTTTGTGAATAGCGATAAGGAGCATGCTAAATTACCACCGGCGCTATCTCCAACTACAACAATCTTTTTACCTGTCCATCCTATGAAAATATCGCAGTGATATACTTTTGCGTATGCAAAAACTATTCAAAATATTGCTTTAATTATACTGATTTTACTATATTTAGTAATATATATAGAGTAATATTAAAATTACTTTAATTATACAGTATTTTAAAAGCAATTTTGTATGCAATATAAATATAATATAAATATATTATATTATAATATATAAGAGGTTAACTTAATGAAATATATGTCAGATTATATCGGCTTACTGAGTTATAAATTAAAAATAATAATGCTAAATAAAATTTAATTAAATAATAAATAAATAATTGTTATAAGACTTTATATTATTTAAATCAAGTTAAAATAAAAAATTATAAATAACTAATAATAACTTTATCGATAAAGTTATAGATAAAGTTATAATCTGATATTACATATCAGATTATATAACTTTGTCAAGTTATATAATGAAATGTAAATGATTTAAAATAAGGTATGATATTTGATAACATTAAATATTAAAAATAATATTTAAGCATATTTACGTAATATTATAATGTGATAATAAGAGTAATATTATAATATAAGTTCAGTAAAATTATATAAGTAATGTAATATAATACAATGTATTTATAATGTAATATATAAGTTATATAATGTAAGGTAATTCATTAAAAATAAAGTATGATATTTGATAACATTATATATTAGAAAAAATATTTAAATATATTTACGTAATATTAAAAAGGAATATCGTAAATATATTTATATAATATATGAATATATTATCAAAATATTGTTTAAACGCAAGTGTGTAGAATTTATATAATATTAATGAAAATTTGAAATTATTTAAGATATATCTCGATTTAATTTGAAACGATTGAATTTAATTTATTAAATTAAAATAAGAGACTTAAATAAGACCGAATTCTTACAATGAGATATTTAATTATAAATACTAATTGTTGCTACATTACGTTGGGTTATAATGTATTAAAAATCATCTTTTAATTCTTTAAAGGCTTCATTAGATAATCTGACAGTTAAGCAGCAAACGAATTTGTACATATAAAGTTTAAAGTAAAATTATTAATTTTAAATTATTTTATAAATTTAAATTTTAATTATAGATGTTATATTTGCATGTTAATAAAAATATTTGTATTTTGTGAACTTTAAAAGCAATTTTACCTATTCCTAAAAGGTTATTTAATGTTTATTTATTGATATCTTTAAGCTAAATTTTAATTTTCTTTTATATATCATTTAAAAGTTAATCAGTATTTGCTTTATGTAATTTTTGCGATCCCTAAGGCAAGCTGTTGGTGCATGTATTATGTATTATTTTACAATGATATTGGTCAATCAATAAATATATTCGTTTCTTAATGCCATTTTACATTTTTAATATACATTTTCATTCAAATCATATAATTTTTATTCTAATTTAAACAAATTGGCACTAATGTAGGCTTTGAGCATTCAAATGTTTTATAGCACTAAAAATTATTGTAATTTATTAATTATTTAATTATTGTAATAGTTTACTATTGTAAACTATTGTTAATTTCTGTTCATAAATTGCTAAATATGCTGTATTATAAATATATAAAAACGTTAGATATTCTTACTAATTGTTTACCAAACTTTTACTAATGAGACGTATTCTTTAAATACCTAATTTTGATGGATTTTCTAGTGCCCATTTATATGCAATAAAACATTCGTTTAACTGTGTAGGAAATGATCCATTTGGTACTAAAGTATAGTCAACGGATAATATTGGAACGTTCAGTTCTCGAGTCCAAGGACGTAGATAAACCTATAAATTAACTAAAGATAAACTATATGTATCGCTGTATATTAGTCATCTTCAAAAACAATTTTTTCTAAATTGTCAATTTTTAAACTTAAAATTAGTGAGTTTAGAGTTTATAAATTGTCAATTTTTAAACTTTAAATCGGGTTTTTACCACAAAATATAATGTTGGCGTTAAAGTCAAGCTTAAGTGCATTATACACGATTTGATTTTATAAATCTAAATTTCAGAAAGATGTTTCCAACTCACGATGATATTCGCAAATATTTAAATAATATTAATTTATAATTTATTTATTAATGATATTATTAATAAATTATAATTTATTTATTAATTATTAATTTACATTAAATTATTAAAATCGTAACTATATTTCAAATGTAATGCTGAGATATTATAATATTAAATAAAATATTAAATGAATATTCTAATCTGTAATATTTAAATGTATTAATACAATATTTAAATATTTTTAATATAATACTTTTGTTCATTAAAATATCAATGAACAAAAAGCAATTTCTTGAAAGCAATTTCTTTTTGAAACAAACTTTTAGAAACAAAACCGTATCGTTAAACAATATCTAGAAGCTAATAATATATAATAATATTTCTACAGCTGAAACAAACTTTTAGAAACAAAAGAGTTTTGTTATATTTTTGGCTCGTCAGTAAAATATGTATAAATCAGTTTGATATAAAGATTCTCAAATTTTCTTAAGAAAAAATGCAAGTTTAATCAAGTGAAAGTTCAAATTATTTTCAATACTTCAATATTATTATCATGCCATTGTTGCAATCATAATAATAACAAGATTGTTCCGAAAAAAAACAGATCTTGGTTCAGAGCTAGATTAATGTGATAAATAGTTTCAAATATTTATTACCTCGTGTGATTGTGAAGACATTGATATGAATCCGCCGCCGTGTACGTGAAATAGTAATACATCTGATTGCGGATTATTGACAACTTTGCCAATTGAAACCTTGCAAGGCAGTTCGTTCTACTCAATCAAAAACTGCACCTTACAGTAAATTATATAAAATAATCAGAAATAATCACAATTCTGGCATAAAAATGTGAGGAACTTTAATTTTTATGTCTGTGGTTAAAATGGGACTTTATTTTAGCCACAGACTTTGTTTTTCTTAAAACTTTATCAGAATTATAAAAAAGTATCCTCGCCAGTATAAATATAATGGTGAGGATAAATATAAATGTAATCCTCGCCATTATAACATTATAATGGCGAGGATAATGTAATATAAAATTGTAATATAAAATTACTCATATTATTAAGTTATTAGTTATTAAGTTATAAGTCCTCCTCTCTTTTCATTATTTCTAATGGATCTCCCTACTAAGCTAAGAGAAATTAACGGCGATATAACTTAAATACTGTATGCTGATGACTTAGCAATTGTGTGCTCTGATATTAGTTCCGGACAAACCGCATTAGACTTCCTATCTGCGTATTGTAAAGATAATGAATTGTTGATTAATATAAGTAAAACAAAAGTAATAAAATTTCGTAGAGGCGGCCGTCTATGTCGGTCTGATCAACTTTTTATAGACAATGTACAACTAGAATTTTGTTCTAATTACACACATCTAGGAATCTTAATGACGTCAAGATGGTCATTCACTTCTCATATTCAAAACAAATGCGCAAAGATAGTAGGTGCTATCTCAAAAGTCGCTAATTTAGGAGCTTTATCTTTCGAAGGTGCTCTACATTATTTTCAAATAATGTTACTCCCTTGCTTACTTTACGGATTATCATCCTTCTGGCCAGACCTGAAATCATCTAACTTTAGACAGATGGATAACTGCCAGACTCGATACATTAAAAGAATAGTCGGGGTTTCACCAAGTGCTCTAGCACTATCGTAGGATTCCTAGCAAAGGTGAAGCCATGCTCGATCTATATAAGCGATCTTTTTAACCTACCTCTTACCCATGAATTTCTTACAAATATTCAAATTCTTGAAAGTAAGACCGCACTTTTAAATCCTGAGTATGAGTTAACTCATGTTTATACTCAAGCAAATTGGAGAAATCCTTTTTGTAGTAAGACACCTATTATTTGGCGTGCATCATTACATGGATATCACGCTAAAATTTGTGTGAAACGCGTAATGATTCAAGAAAGATCTTTGAATTGTAATTGTCTTTACTGTTCTGAATGTTGTCAATCACTTTTTCACGTCTTTACATGTGTATACTTATCGAAATTATCACTCAGTAGTATTGACCGGTTAGCATGTCCATAACCTAAATTTGATTATGGTGATTTGATATTCAACAATCAACTATTTTGAATGTTTATTGCAGCATTTTCTATTCAATTTTTCCAATTTATTTGCAAATCTGTTTGTCCTTGTTTGTTTGACCTAAGCTGAAAGGCAAAGTGGTCTTAATAAATCTCAACATTATGAAGTTATTATGATTTAATAATTATGTTATTATGTTATTAAGTTATTATCATTATATTATTAATGTTATTATATAACATTATAACATCTTAATGTAATAAATATTACATGTATTTTAATGTAATATAAATTATATTATTAGTACACAAGATCTTTATCAAAATAATATCGTTGTTATGTACGCTTTTTAATTTTTATTTTTTTATTTTTTGAATAAAAAAAATAAAAAATATATTTTTTAATTGATCTGCAATCGTACAGCTAGTAGTTTTTCTAAGTTTTATTGTGATTTACTATTAATTTTCTGAAGTTAGAAGTTTATTTTTACTTCTTTCTATAAGTTTAATCGCTATTTACTATTAATTTTCTAAGTTGAACGTTTTTTATTTTTTACTTTTATGATTTTTTTGAACAAAGCGGATATAACGATTTAAATTGATCTGCGATCGTAAAACTAGTCGTTATTCTAGAAGTTTTATTTACGATTAATTCTCTGAATTTGATAGCAAAAGCCATCAAAAATTTAATTTAACTAATTCGATTGCACCCTTTACGTATTAATAGCTTCGGGCATATTATTCTCGACTGATGCTGTATTGCCAAGATTGTTCCTATTTAAAGTGCTTATACATATTTTTTACATTTCTATTGTGTGAGCCTGTATCCTTCAACTGCTGCAACGATAAACTGTAACTTTTTAATGCAGAAAGCCAGGCGGCTGCCGATAAACTGCTTATACATATTTTTTACATTTCTATTGTGTGAGCCTGTATTCTTCAACTACTGCAACGATAAACTGTAACTTTTTAATGCAGAAAGCCAGGCGGCTGCCGATCACATATATTATTAACGCTAATAATCAGACGGGGAATGATCACGTACCATCGTCAGTAACTGATTTTCCTTTAAGCTTCATCATTTCGGGAATCTTATTTTCGGATATTCAGGCTGGTGCTACATTTCCAAGATTATTCCTGATCACGATTTCAAAAATTCATGTTGCGCCAGCTGTAACACAACTGTGCAATTAAAAAAATCCAGACAAGGACAATTCCTATATTACATCAATTGTTGCTGATGAAATAATCTTCCTGATGATAAAAGCCGTTGTATTATACTGAGATTTTTGAGTTCAAATTGAGGGAAAGCATACAATCCAATAAGCATAACAAATTATTGACATTTAGACTGTTAATGATCAAAGTGATCAATAAATTTTATTAATTTTAAAAATTAAATTTATTTCATTTTAAATAAAAAAGTTTATTTAATTTCTTATATTCTTAATCAATTGAAGTTTGTCTCTATCAAATTAAATTAATTAATTAATTAATTATTATTTTTAATAATTTTGTAATTATTTATTAATTTTATTTTATTTTCAGTAATGAGTATTTACTGAGCATTATTATTTATCATATACTATTGTTTCCGTAATAATTAATAAATGTTGTTTCCGTTTATGTCTAGTTGTTGATTGGCAGTTATATTTATAGCAAAAATGCACATACCATATCCGGCAGATATTTATTTGATATTAATCTCACATTTACTTTATAAGACGGCTCATCCGATTTGACACTGCCAGTAATTACAAAAGCTTCATTTATATCTACACTTCCGTATTTCAATGAGGATCCTACCTAAACATAAGTAATAAAATGCACTAAACATCAGCAGGATCCCCACACCTACTCGTAATATGTTAAGATCACTAAAACCGTAAAAGGATTTGGTTAAGGACAAGCTGGCTCGGTTCATAACTTCAATCATCTGCCACCGTAATGCAAAGAATACATTTAGATATGTAAACAAGTTAAATAATTTAGATAAATAAATAATTTAATAAATACTAATTTTCATTTTTATGCAAATGTAGAGAATTCAATTTCATACTTTCAAATAATATCAATAATGATAAAATTGTTTTAATTAACCCTCTTATGTTTTTATATACCTTCTATACAATTCGTAGCATAATAAAATTTAATAATTAGAATTTGTGTAAGTCATAAAAATATATTATTAATAACAAATTCCTATTTGCATTGAAATTGTCTTGTTGGTAGTCGGTTGAATTTCATTTTGTGAGATATTTCCGGACCTCTGCGACTAATTTGTATTTTAGCTGGCTACATAATAGCTTCAGCTATCAGGTTGCATTATGACAGAAAGTCTGTTGTCCAATTACGACAGCATGCGATTAGGTCTGATCAGCTATTAGGTCGCATTATATAAAAACAGCATGTGACCATATTATAGGTCGCATGCTGTTTTTATATAATGCGACCTGATAGCTGAAGCTATTATGTAGCCAGCTAAAATACAAGTTAGTCGAAGAGGTCCGGAAATATCTCAACAAAATGAAATTCAACCGACTACCAACAAGACGATTTCAATGACTCATTTCAATCTGATGGAGGACCACCATGTGTATCGTCAATATAGTGCATGCTGAGGGACGAAACAACGATGATACAGAGACGTCCACTGATGAGTCCTGCTCTGTGGAGTTGTCTGGACAGCATGTTTTCTGTCGTAATGCGACCTGATAGCTGAAGCTATTATGTAGCCAGCTAAAATACAAGTTAGTCGAAGAGGTCCGGAAATATCTAAACAAAATGAAATGCAACCGACTACCAACAAGACGATTTCAATGACTCATTTCAATCTGATGGAGGACCACCATGTGTATCGTCAATATAGTGCATGCTGAGGGACGAAACAACGATGATACAGAGACGTCCACTGATGAGTCCCGCTCTGTGGAGTTGTCTGGACAGCATGCTTTCTGTCGTAATGCGACCTGATAGCTGAAGCTATTATGTAGTCAGCTAAAATACAAGTTAGTCGAAGAGGTCCGGAAATATCTCAACAAAATTAAATTCCTATTTTATATTATCAAAAATCAAATATTTCATAAGATTTAAAAACAACTTGCTTAGAAAGATAATTGTTTTACATTTTGGTTAATCCAGATTACTTCATACAATTATAACAATTATTAATTTATCGTAAAATCTTATGATGATCTTGTACTTTTAATTATACATATTTGATATTTTAAAATAGGATATTTTAATAAGATTTGAAATATCCTATTTAACGTATTAAAAATATTCAATATTGATTATTATTTACTTTAATAATTATTAAATTAATATCTAACTGAACCGTCTGTAAACGCATGAGTATTTTTAGCGAAAAAAATTAAATAAAATTTAAATAGTAATAATATTTTAATAAGATATTAAAATAGAAAATATCGGGGTAAACTAATTTATAAGAATCAGCTGAAATCAACTATCACTTTTAGTTGTCTTTAACTTTAATTTTGAAGGATAAGTCATATTTGCAGATCCTAAATCCTGAATAAGTTCAACGACCGTAGGAACGTCTTCCAGTAAAAATTGATTTATGTCCTCAATAGGACAAAATTCAAAATTACATGAACTAAAGTGTAACTATGGCAATTTAAATATATAGACGCTTGTTAAACGACTTCGCAGAATCCATTGAGAGCATTATATTTTAAATAATATAAATGGAAAAGAATATAAAATTTATTGACTAGTTTCGGTTTATACCCTTATAATAATATCTTTAAGATAAGGTGGTATGATAAAGGTATAAACCTAAACTAACCAATAAAGTTTATATTCTTTTGCAGCCAGTTTTATATTATTTAAAAATATAAATCGTATCCGCTCAATTTGGCACATGAGCTTTGTAATGTTCTTTCTGCATTAACCCTTGACAGCACTGCTATTTTTACTTATTATTTGTTTCGTAACTTTCATAAATATTGAAACATAATTCTAGAAGATCTATAATTAATTTCTAAAATATATTACATATTACCATAGCATCTAAATTATAATTTCTCGAAGTAAATCAAAACATTATCATCGATAATTAATATTATTACATCCTTAAATAATTAACCTGATTTGATAATAATTCTTAGAAGTCATTTATTTCTTTAAACAAATCGTAAAACATTAACTTTAAGGAAAAGGCATCGCGAGAATTTATAATTTTCTTAAAATTAATTAAACTAAATAATAAAAGTATACTAAATAATATCTATATAATATATATTAAACTAAATAATACTTAATTTACTTGATTTTGATCCTATAAATAACGAAAGTGAAACAATGTTAAGAAAAATTAATATACGAAAAAATAATTCACATGATAAACTTACCCTATCTGATCGTAATTCTGGATTCATTTTATATTTTGGCGATTGAAATATAGATGCAGCTGTTTGAGTTACTCCCATGATACTTCCTGATAAACTGTCTGCATAGCACACAAAGGCAATTACTATTGCAGTTGCCAAAGAGTTAAGTGAATCATCAAACTAGATAATAATTCGAAAATTTTTATTTTATAGATTTTTCAAATTTTTATATTTCCAAATTACTTTATAAAGAAATGTTAACCATTGACTTGTATTTTAGCAAATTGTCTTTGATTATTAGCATTTCCTATATTATAAGCTGTCATATTACAAAGCATATTAAAAAATATAATGCATGTATATATTAAATATATTAAGTGATGACGAAACGGCAGTCGTCATTCTCTCGCGTCGGGCTTATATTACAAGAAATTCACGCGACATGGTATCATTTGAGTAAATTCATATATTAAATATATTCAATATTATATATATGTAAAGCTAAGGACTTGTTTTTCACCGGACACAACAAAAACTTATTTTGACGTTTAACTTCCTGGCCTTTATCATTGTGTATTTAAGCTCTTAAATTTTTTCTGAACAAAGAAATTTTTTCTATTGAGTACTCCTTGTAAGTCTCGGACCTCAGTGAAAAAAAACTTAATACAATCTACAAATATGTTTATATATAAATATATTTGTATTAAGTATATGGAAAATATATTTTTCCTATATATTTATATTAGTATCATATTTATATATTTGTATATAAATACTTACAATTTTTAAAGAAGCCGCAAGGCGAAACGTTAATTGAAGAATTTATCTGTCTTTTAGTGCAACGACAATAACAATCGCGCCTTCGTGATGTATGAAAGATGATGCATTACCCGTGACTATTACCGTCTTTTCTTTATTACCACCCGTGAATATTACCCGTCTCTTCTTTATTACCCGTATCTTCTCTATTGCCCGTCTCTTATTTATTACCGTTTCCTATTTAATTCCCGTCTCCTATTTATTACCTGTCTCTTCTTTATTACTCGTATCTTCTCTATTGCCCGTCTCTTATTTATTACCGTCTCCTATTTAATTCCCGTCTCCTATTTATTACCCGTCTCTTCTTTATTACCCGTATCTTCTCTATTGCCCGTCTCTTATTTATTACCGTCTCCTATTTAATTCCCGTCTCCTATTTATTACCCGTCTCTTCTTTATTACCCGTATCTTCTCTATTGCCCGTCTCTTATTTATTACCGTCTCCTATTTAATTCCGGTCTCCTATTTATTACCCGTCTCTTCTTTATTACCCGTATCTTCTCTATTGCCAGTCTCTTATTTATTACCGTCTCCTATTTAATTCCTGTCTCCTATTTATTACCCGTCTCTTCTTTATTACCCGTATCTTCTCTATTGCCCGTCTCCTATTTAATTCCCGTCTCCTATTTATTACCCGTCTCTTCTCTATTGACCGTCTCCTATTTAATTCCCGTCTCCTATTTATTACCCGTCTCTTCTTTATTACCCGTATCTTCTCTATTGCCTGTCTCTTATTTATTACCGTCTCCTATTTAATTCCGGTCTCCTATTTATTACCCGTCTCTTCTTTATTACCCGTATCTTCTCTATTGCCAGTCTCTTATTTATTACCGTCTCCTATTTAATTCCCGTCTCCTATTTATTACCCGTCTCTTCTTTATTACCCGTCTCTTCTCTATTGCCCGTCTCTTATTTATTACCGTCTCCTATTTAATTCCCGTCTCCTATTTATTACCGTCTCTTCTTTATTACTCGTATCTTCTCTATTGCCCGTCTCTTATTTATTACCGTCTCCTATTTAATTCCCGTCTCCTATTTATTACCCGTCTCTTCTTTATTACCCGTCTCTTCTCTATTGCCCGTCTCTTATTTATTACCGTCTCCTATTTAATTCCCGTCTCCTATTTATTACCCGTCTCTTCTTTATTACCCGTATCTTCTCTATTGCCCGTCTCTTATTTATTACCGTCTCCTATTTAATTCCGGTCTCCTATTTATTACCCGTCTCTTCTTTATTACCCGTATCTTCTCTATTGCCAGTCTCTTATTTATTACCGTCTCCTATTTAATTCCTGTCTCCTATTTATTACCCGTCTCTTCTTTATTACCCGTATCTTCTCTATTGCCCGTCTCCTATTTAATTCCCGTCTCCTATTTATTACCCGTCTCTTCTCTATTGCCCGTCTCTTCTCTATTGCCCGTCTCCTATTTAATTCCCGTCTCCTATTTATTACCCGTCTCTTCTTTATTACCCGTATCTTCTCTATTGCCGTCTCTTATTTATTACCGTCTCCTATTTAATTCCGGTCTCCTATTTATTACCCGTCTCTTCTTTATTACCCGTATCTTCTCTATTGCCAGTCTCTTATTTATTACCGTCTCCTATTTAATTCCCGTCTCCTATTTATTACCCGTCTCTTCTTTATTACCCGTCTCTTCTCTATTGCCCGTCTCTTATTTATTACCGTCTCCTATTTAATTCCGGTCTCCTATTTATTACCCGTCTCTTCTTTATTACCCGTATCTTCTCTATTGCCAGTCTCTTATTTATTACCGTCTCCTATTTAATTCCCGTCTCCTATTTATTACCCGTCTCTTCTTTATTACCCGTATCTTCTTTATTTAGCAGTTATATAATAGCAGTATAATGCTTCTATTATTGTGTTCGACCACAAAAATATTAATAAATTTATTATCACGACATTTATTATTATATTATATTTTATTTTATTATATCATTTATTATTTTAGCAGTAATGACAGTCATTATATTGTATTTTTAACACTTTCAATCAGCCGAAAATGAGTATAACAATAATGCTTTATATCCGCTTCGAGTAATGGATTAGTATTGTAAGTATAACAATTAATAAGAATTACTGAAAATTGATAAATGATAAATGTAAGTATTAAACCCATGCCAGTATTAAACATATTTTAAGTATCGATTATATACATGATTATAAGTATTAAACAATATTTATTAAATCTTTAAAAATCCTTTATTTGCAGTAAATATTATTATACTTGTCTTCTGCTTTGACTTATTTTATAATTTAATAAATTATAAAATTAAATTGAAAATATTAAATTATAATTTATTATTTGATGTAAAAGTTTATCAAATATTGCAGACATTATAGTTAATCATATAGTGCCGACATGTTATTATACATCGTCTGTCATATTAAATAACTTAAACGCTGGAACAAACTTATGTACAATCTCCCGACCCAGATATAAAGCCTTAGAATCCTTGGATGTTTCAAGGTTAAGATGCACATATACTTCTTTGGTTGCTCTTATTTAAAACATTATCTTTTAAAAATACGAGAAAATACGTTATTATCGCGTATTTGGCCTCGTTGCTATGTTGGGTCGAGGACTAGGGGGCGAAACCTGATGGCAGAGCAGTTTCTCCTGATGACCGCTAATCCTTATCCTAATACATTCGTCTGTTATTTATAAGGTTAATTTATAAAAAATGACTTTTATTTTAAATTTTAACTTGATATAAGTTATATGAAATCTTATATAAAACTATTAAATTATTTATAATTATTTAGTATTATTTAATTATTTATTATTTTTATTTATCATGATATTTAATTTATAAATAATTTAATACACGTAGACAAATAATCAAAATTATTGTAAATTAGATTAGCAATATATAAATCAACATAATTAAATTAATAATTAAATTATTGTAAATTTAATTATTGTAAATTAAATTTACAATATATAAATCAACAACATATTATTTAAAATTTATTTAAACTATTAAACTAAAAAAATTATGGATAATAAACAATATTTTTTGTTATTAAATAAGGTGCACTAAATAATCAAATTTTGTCATAAAAAATACGTTATTTGCGCGTATTTGGCCCACTGCTATGTTGGGTCGAGAAATATGGGCCGAAACATGATAACATAGCAGTTCCTCCTGATGACTTCTAATCCTTATTCTTATAAATCGTCTGTTATTTATTAGTAAATTGACCTGTGGATTTTGTTTTCCAGATAATATAACCTCTGTCGGAAATAATGAAACTATGTATTCTTGATACGACATTGTTTTTTCGCTAATTTTCAAGCAAGTCTAATGGATTTTTTCTTTTTCTTATAATCAAGATGTATAAATCAACAAAATATTATTAAAAATAAATTTAAACAATTAACGCAATAATTCGAATTTGTTAATCAAAACTGTATAAAACGTTCGTTGTGTGAGCACAATCATGGGCACAACTTATAATAATCTAAAGGCTGACACACGGATATTAAATAAAATTGTGTAAAATTTATTAAACTAACGAAATAATTAAATTTCATCCGAATAAATACATCATTAGCATGCATTTGGCCCCGCTGCTGTGTTGAGTCGAGGAATAGGGGCCGAAAACCTGATAACATGGCAATTACTCAAGATTATCTCTATCAATTTTTCGAATACATTTTATATTATTTATTAGTCAATTACATAAAATAAATAGCATCAAAGGAAATATGTCATTAGCATGTATTTGGCTCCGCTACTATGTAACGGAGCCAAATACAAAAAATAAAAAAATAAATTATAAAATACTATTAAAAATAAATTTAAACAATTAACGCAATTATTCGATTTTTTTAATCAAAACTGTATAAAACGTTCGTTGTGTGAGCACAATCATAAGCATAACTTATAATAATCTAAAGGCTGACACACGGATATTAAATAAAATTGTATAAAATTTATTAAACTAACTAAATAATCAAATTTCATCAGAGGAAATACGTCATTAACATGTATTTGGTCCAGCTGATATGCTGAATCGAGGAATAGGGTCCGAACCTGATAATATAGCAGTTCCTCCTGATGACCTCTAATCCTTATTCTGATACATCGTCTGTTATCTATTATTCAATTCATAGAAATTGGATTTTATTTTATATTTAAATTTTAATTTAAAAATTATTTAAATTATTTAAGTATTTAAGTATTTAATATTACTATTTATTTGGAAGGTGCCAGTGCACAGTTATCACACAAATTATGTAGAATTCGAGTACCTTTCAATGAACGATCGACAACAAATTGCATATGCATGTACTGCCACTAGCGATGAGCTTAGCTCCTACATGTTTTCTAATGTCCACACATTAGCACCTTGAACCTCCGTCAAAGCGATAGACCAGTCAAACTTTAACCTCTAATCCGAGTTTTATACGCGCGCCTTTGCATCTCGCTTCATACCGCTAATAAATAGCAGCAATACAAAAAAGCTAAAATTTAATGTACTTCTATTATTGGCTTTTGGATATTCTTAAAAATTATTCTTTTTTTTTTGGATATTTCCATCTGACACATTCTATGTCAGATTAAAATGCAATATCCTGGATGGCACAAGGAAATCAACATTCAAAAGTAGACTTGGTTTAAAGACTCGAAACTGGAGTTTTGCAAAATTGTGCTGTTTTTTATTTTTGGACTAAGAAACTCACAAAATTTAATTTTTGTGATGAAGAACTTGGGATTTCATCTCACACCACTGTGGAATTGAATAATTTCCTGTGAAAATGTGCGCTTAACGCGTTTTGGGAAGTCATATTGTAACTAGCGAAACTGGACTGCATATTGAGATCGATGAGACACTTATTTCCCGTCGTAAAAATAATAGAAGGCGAATCCTTCCAAGCAACGGATGTTTAGCGAGATTTGCAGGGAAATAAAGGATATATTTATGTATGCAATGCCCGATGGGCTGAAAGAAACATTGAAGAATGTAACACGTGCTTCGGTAGCATCTTGATCCATCATAATCTCTGAGATCTCTGCGAATAAAATTCACATAGACAATCGATTCACTTTAACACACTTCCAAAAATGCGGAACAAACGTGAATGTGGAGCACTCAACATGACATAATTGACAATTATCTCTGTCAGTTCATGTGGCTATGAAATTTCGGGGGCTAAACCTGTTCGACAAAAGATTACTCTAAATGCCATCTTTTTGTGTGAAATTCTAAATATAAATTCTATTTGGATTTTTCGTTTTTTAAGAAATGTAAAGAAATATTTCATTAATGAAATATTCAGCAGGATGCTTTTTATAGAGGTTCTCTGCGAAAAATCCATTATTTGTTCATTGATTTAGTTATTTTATGTTATTATTATTTTATTATTTAATTATATTATTTTATATTTTTTTTGTTATCCTAAGGATTTTTAATTTTGGCAAAGACCGAATGGTTACTTTAATAAAAATTTTCCATTATTAATAATTTGAATTATTAAATAATTATGTAACAAATATTTATTAAATATATATCATATTTAATAAGATAATTTTATAATTAATTACAAAATCGATTAATTAAAATTTAATACCTATTTAGGAAGTATATTGCAAATTATTTTTGGTGATCTGACATATCGTTTAAGTATTTTGAATAGAAATAAATTATTTTGTTTAAATAATTATATAATCACGTTTAAATATGACTTTTATATTTGCAGATATCATTTTAGAACATTCCACCTGTATTGTTTTTTCTTGATTCCATTATTATATGTACGATACCTTATTCGACTCATTTTTGATCCTCTGTAAAAAATTTTAATTTTGACCAAGATAGAAAGGTAAGATTTTTTTAATAAAATTCTCTGTATTAGTATATGTTTAACAAAATACAGGGTACGATACCTTATTCGACTCATTTTTGATCCTCTGTAAAAATTTTTAATTTTGACCAAGATAGCAAGATAAGCTTTTTTAATAAAATTCTCTGTATTAGTACATGTTTAACAAAATACAGGGTACGATAACTTATTCGACTCATTTTTGATCCTCTGTAAAAAATTTTAATTTTGACCAAGATAGAAAGATAAGATTTTTTTAATAAAATTCTCTGTATTAGTATATGTTTAACAAAATACAGGGTTTATTAAATTAATAATAAGTAAAAAAAACTTAAAAAACAGTGTGCCGGCATATCTATAATGAACTTTTCGTAACTTCTTGTAACTTTTCGTCTCATCGTTGTCGGCTCCCCATCGTTCATCAACCTTCCTTTCTTAGACGACACTCGCCCCACATCTTTCTATCACTGCGTTCCCGTAATTCCCTCTTACTCTACGTTCCCAATTACTCTAACAACTATGGTCTCCGATCCTTTCTCATCGCCGCCCTACTCGCCTGGAATCAGCTCCTACTCGACGTCCACCGCGCTCCCTCCTTTCTCACATTCAAACATATCCTCCGTACCCACCTCCTCAAAACATAATCTAGATTTCTTTTGTTCTGGTCATGTAAGCGTGCGCCGGCACGCATTTGTCATGTAAAAATAAAGTTCAAATGGTTAAAAATCGCATGTAAGCTAGTTGAAACAGAGAGTTTTATTTAAAAAAGCATTCATTCAATTTTATGAAACACATTCTTAAAATATTGTGATAAGAAATTGTTATATTATGAATACAATGTGTTATAACATGGATGGCTAATGATATTTTAATTGGATAACAGTAGAAGGTACAACGTATTTATCTATAATATTTGCGATATTTATTTCGAATGATTATTTCAACAGTCGAACGTAAGAATTGGCTAGCCCTTTCAAGTAAGTATTTGGGTAAGATTTAATATTTATGTATGCATTATAATGTTTAATAAATTGTAAAGCATGGTTTAAATAAAAAAATTTAAAAGTTTACATTAAATTGGGTATATTTCATGAAAGAGCATAATTCAGCTAGCTAATACTGCAAGCAAATCACACATCAGCTGATAATTAAAAACCGAAATTTAAAAATAGCAATGCAAATACATTACCTGGAATGCTAAAGTTCGTCCATATATATTACGAGATTTAAATTGGCTAATTAGTAGATTACATTCTTCCTTAGTGAGAAGGTTACAATCGAGAAACAGATTACCAGTTTGATTTTCTAGAATTATGTTCGTACAAACTTTGGTCAGTTCATTTAGAATTCGAAATAAATTTATCCAAGCTTGTATCGTTTTAAAATAGGTAGTTGAATTCCAAAGGAACGTGTAACTCGACCTCCGTTTTTCTTTAATTTCATTAATTTCACTTTGTAGTCTATCAATAGCAGTGAAATATGCTTCCAGAAATGAGAAATATCCGTTAAACGGAACATCCTGGCTAAATCTAAACTTAAGATAGTAATCTGATAATCTGTAGAGATGAGGAGTTGCTTCATCAATTATATATTTAATATCTTCAAATAAATTAACAAAAGGTGAATTATCGTCAATTGTATTAAAAACTTTATAAGCATCGTTGATACTTCTATCGAAATCAGATATTTTGGAATCTAATGAATCTCGACTGAATTCTACCAACGTCGTTTGCATCTGACTTTTATGTCGTTCAAAGAAAACAGTTGTAGCTGATGACGGCAATGATTTAAAGGACGATGAAAGTTTCTTTACTTGTAATAATGGTCTTAACGACATTTGAATTTAGCGCTAATCAGAATGTAGCTAAGCAAAACTGCAAAAACTGTAAAATTGTATTTATTTTCACAATTACTCTATTTTTGTCAAGAGCTCTAAAAATAATATATATTTTGTTTTAACAAGAAATCGAAAATTGAAACAAAATCCAAAAATAAGATACACATAATTTTTAAGATTTAAATTTTGTTAATTTTTTCTTTATTTGCTTTTCAACTAAATATATAAAATGTTTACATTTAAAAAAAGATAAAACGTATGCATTACATTGGAAGTGTGAAAATTATCTGACATCTATATTAAAATTACAATTACATCTCAAAACTTGCTGTATGCACGCTTCATCAAAAATATATTATATTGTTACAAAAATATATTATATAATATTGCTCAGGTGCGCCTTGATGCACCTGGGTTATCTCGGGGTTAGTCTTATTTTCAAGAGGATGATCCTCAGAGCAAGAACTAAGGTTTCTTAAGCTCCTCACGTTGATACTGTCGACTATAGTACACCACGATTGGATCCTCAGGTGTGTGAGAGACCCTGAGTGGTTTAGTCGGAAGGCTGCGCGTTGGTGTATGGTGGTGTGTTCTGATTCCACTGATTCGTGACGGTCTCGAATTGCAAATTGGTAATAATAGAAAACACACCGCCGATCGATGTAGATCTGTTATCCTGATTAATGCAAGAGAATCTTTATTTGAGAACGCGCAAGTACGTCTTAACGAGGACGTCCAGAGTGTGTGATATTTATACTGACGCGGGTACTTGGTTCTTGCAATGTTGATATTGTCAAACATGTTAAACTCGTTTCATTATTTCGACTGGGTAAGCGTGATACACCTAGTAATAGGCCGCGTTTACTCAAGGCCGTATATAGGGATCAGTCACATGCTGAGTTAATTCTTCGGAATTCATATTGTTTAAAAGGATCCCATGTTAGTCTCTTAAAAGATCTTGACGCTCTTCAAAGGGATAAATTGTCTCAAGCTAAGAAAGAACTTGCATCTCGTGTTGCGCTTGGTGAGATCAATCAATGTGTGCAAAATTTTCAAGTAGTGAGGCGACGCATTCGAATCTGTTGGTACCCACTAGATGTATCGCATCTCGTGAATGTGGAGGGTTTTGGCAAGGTCTTATAGCATATAAGTGCCTAGCTGATTTGAGATCTGAAGTGTGTCAGATTGCTAGAGATGATATTACTACTCGCACTTGTGTGAATAAAAGTTATAGTATATTTTATTGTAATGTTCGGAGCTTGTTACATAAAGTCGATGAGCTAAAGTTTAGGATCGAGTCTGTTAATCCAATTATAGTTGGTATTACAGAATCTTGGCTTAATTGTGATGTATCCGATGCTGAGGTATCCATCCTAGGCTATTCTTTGTTACATAGTGATCGGATAGGGGGTAGGGGTGGTGTAGCTCTCTTTATGAGAGACGAAATTAAGGTGCGTGTTTTGAGCAAGTCGTCTATTGATAGAGTTAAGAGTTTGTGGTGTCAGGTGAAGTTCGATAACAGCTCACCCATCATACTGAATCTTGTGTATCGTGCTCCTAAGGCAATATCTAAGAAACTCATTGAAGAAATAGAGTTGTATACGCGAGGATATTGTGATACTGTGATAATTGGGAGATCTGAATATGCCTGATGTTGATGGACTTGAACGGTTCTCCTCTTGTGATAGTGAATCTTGTGACCTTATTGCGTGTTTTAATTATTGTGGTCTTGCTCAATTTGTTGATGTATATACTCGCTTTTCGAGTTGTAGTTCTTCCCTTCTTGATCTTTGCCTATCGACAAACAGTCAATTAATCAGTAGTATCCAATATGATTCTCCTGTTGGTTTGTCTGATCACTGTGTAGTTAAAGTTTTGCTAAATATACAAATGAGGGTGTTTCACCATGATCGGTACAAACGTCAGATTAATGTCTTTCGGGCGAACTATGAAGTTGTTACATCAAATCTGCATAGAGTAAGTTGGCCTGATCCGGCTGTTGTCAAAGTTGACGAGGCCTGGGATCATTTTCGCGTGACGCTTTATTCTTCAATGATAAAATTCTCACCTTTGAAGTCTATGACTAGTCGGAAAAGCGCTCGCTGGTTTGATACTGAGCTGGCTACTGCGATGAAGGCTCGTGACTTCAGTTTCAAATGTTTTAAGGGTGGGTTTTGTGAATATGGTGTTTATAAGCAGGCGAGAAATTTCTTCAATTCTTTAAAACGACATAAGCGCTATTTATTTGAAAATGGTCTAGCTCATAGTTGTAGACATGATCCCAAAGCTCTCTTTCTATATGTGAATAGTAGTAGGAACGCTAATAAAACAATTGGCCAATATTTTGATAGCGTTATTGAAGACGACCTTGCTGAAATGTTCTCAAGGCATTTATACTTGGACGGAGAATCTACAAATGAGTATTCTGAACCTATATAGAACAGTGAGACGATAAGATGTGCTAGTATTTCATATCCTAGTTTAGACATAGTTAATTTGATAACTCCTGAGAAAGTTTTAGCTGAACTGCATCGTCTTAAAGAGACAAACTCCAAAGGTGCTGATTTGTTACCTTCGATATATATATTCGTCGAATAACATGCTCAATATATACCCCATTTTGTACCATATTTCGACAATATATTATTGATATGACTATTCCAAAAGAGTGGAAGCAATCAATCATTCACCCCATCTTCAAAAAGGGTGATAGATCTTCAGTAGACAATTACAGACCAGTAAGTATTACTTGCTTATGTTGTAGAATGTTAGAGCGAATTATACATGGTTATATGGTCAAGTTTTATAGTGAGAATAATGTAATAGCTTCTGAGCAACATGGTTTCCGTAAGGGTTATTCGACAGTTACTAATCTACTCGCAGCCCATCTTGATTGGTCAGCTAATAAAGCCGTATCAATTGCTACTGACATCATATTCTTCGATTTCTCTAAGGCATTTGACAGAGTAGACCATAGATTCCTCCTAAATAAACTAGAGAAAAGTGGCATTCCATTTTTGCTTGTTAGATGGATTTAATCGTTTTTAAGCAATCGTAGTTATTGTGTGCATGTAGATAATTTTTACTCTTCTTCGCGGCCATGTAATATAGGGGTGCCTCAAGGTTCAGTATTGGGTCCATTGTTATTTAGTGTCTACATCAACGATATCCCGGAATTTATTGATTCTCGGATGCTTTTATATGCAGACGATTTGAAAATCTGGCGGGCAATTCGTTCACCCAATGATATAGTTAAACTGCAACGGGATATCAATGAAGTCGAAAATTGGGCTCTGCTCAATAGGTTGATTGTAAATATATCAAAATGCAAACATTTACGTGTTCGTGGCGGAAATACTCAATCTTTAGTTAATTATAGCTTTCAAAGCAGTGATGTAGAACGAGTGAGCAAATATAAGGACTTGGGAGTGTGGATAAACAGTGATTTGAGTACCGTCACACATACTGAACATGCTTGTTCAAATGCGTTGGGGATAATCGGTCAACTTCGACGCACTTTCATTGCACTCAATCAATTTGCCCTACGTCCGCTAATCTTTGCTCATGTGTTGAGCCGTCTTCTATATGCTGCGCCGTGTGTGTATCCCCAAAATTCAAAAGAACATATTAGTTCAGAGAGGGTATTTCATAGAGCAACCAAGCTAGCACCGCAACTTAAATTTTTGTCGTACCCTGATCGGTTAAAAGCACTTAGACTTGAGACTATCACGTGGACCCGCCCGTACATCGATATGAGTATGGTCTGACAAAGTCTTAATGATGTGGATCATCCACTTCGAGATTGTCTTCATTTGCGCTCATCCAATATCCTACGAGGCCATGGTTTAACCCTGCGACGTGAAAGGATAAGAAAATCACGAGCTGTCCAATTTGATCGGCGAGTTGTATCTCTGTGGAATAGGCTTGGAGAGTCAACAGTGTGCAGTAGCAATATCAACGAATTCAAAAAGAAATTACGGATGGGGGATGCCATGGAGAAGGCTGCTTTTCCGTATTTGTGATACTTTTATTATATTTTCATTTTTTCTGCGGTTAACCATCCAATTAAGCCATGCTTTTATGTGCTATTGAAACATTAATAACAATAACATTTTTTTTACTTTTTTTAATTAAAATAATTTATCACAAAATTACATAAATAAAGTGTCTGAAAAATAACAACCAATAAAAATAATAACAGTGTCACAGGAAGTTTGTGAAGGCACTGTAAGTTTAATCCTAGTATTCACGGATGACTAGGCGATTACGTGCAGAGCGCAATGCTCAAAGGTACCTAGAAACCATCCTCGCCAAATTTTGTGGCTCACTGCAAATGTGTGCAGGTCAGCATGCAGGCATGGAGTTTGTGATCCATCATTTACGAAAATCATTAGCGTATAATCTACACTCGATCGCCCTCTCCATCGATGCAGACAACGCCTTTAATCGTGTGTGCAGAAAAACGGCATTGCGGAATATGCCTATGATATGTCCTGCCCTATCGAATATTCTCTTCAACCTCAATCGCGAGCCGACAAGAATGATTGTTGAAAAGAAAGTAATTTGGTCGCGTGAAGGCTTCCCACAGGGCGACGTTCTCTCAATGACAGCCTTTGCAACTGCAATTGTGCCCCTGATTATGCAAGCACAAGACAATTTCACCAATGTTCGCTAACTATGGTACGCCGACGACGGTAATATGGTTGGTCCTCCCGAACAAGTGCTCGAGGTATTCCGATTCCTAAAAATTAACGGCCCTAAATATGGGTTCTACATTAACGCGCACAAATGCAACTTGTACACCAACGGTGCGGATATCGGAAGAGTCAGGATGATTTTCAAAGATGAGTGCTTGTCCTCATCGCCTGATGGACCAATAATCCTTGGCGCCCCGGTCGGAAATAATGCATTTTGTGCTGATACGGTCAAGTCTGTCGTGTCTAAGTTAGTCGACCATTTGTCGAAACTGAGAGAGATTGCCAGTTTCGAAGCCCAATTGGCATTTTTCGCGTTGCTAAAGTCTTTTCAGCAGAGATACAACGCTGTTGCAATTGTTCCCCGTCTTGGTTCAAACAATTGATGACTGAAATGCTCGCTTTCCTTCAAGAATTAGGGATTACCTGTTCTAATGACGGCGATCCACTGCTTGCTATCCTTTCTATGAAGATCCGAAATGGCGGTCTTGGGTTAGATGACCCAACAACGACAACTGCATCTGAATATTTTGCATCCTTACATGTGTGTGCTACGTATGCGGACAGCAAGCATTGTAACAACATTGATACAGTTATGACCGAGGCGTGTCAACTACAAAAAGAGCAGCGCCAACTCACAAAAACTGAACGAAGATCAAGTACACTTAGCCGCGCTTCGCAAAACTTGCAAAGGAGCTAAATGTTGACTTAATAATTTAAGTAGATACAGATGAATGTCATCGGGGTCTGAAGAAAATAAAGACGAAAATTGTGATAATCTTCGGACCACGTCCTTCTCGTTGTTTATAATGGGGGCACTATAACACCTAGGGAAACTGATGCTTCGAAAGATATCAGCTACACTAGAATTAGCAATGCATAGATCGAATGCATTATCAAATTCATTTGCAATTCTGATAGGGAATCAAGCAACTTTACGCTCGAATAACCTAGTGATTTCAAAATAAGAACGTGCACCTTGACGAACGTATTACTCAATACGTTTGGAAGAACTACTTAAACATTTAACAATTTGGCCCTCATATTCCATACGTTTCAGCACTCTGAGCCGTTGATATGATTTGTGAGCAAGTTTGAATTGAGTGATCAAATTACCTTTGTGTCGACATTTTATGAACAAATCGTTGCATCTCTTTAGAGCTTTCTGTAGACTACTGTCAAACCATGGATGTTTCCTACGAGCATTTTTTCGAATTAACTTATGTGGATGAAAATTATCAGATATCCGAATGGGTAAATCTCGAATGAAACGCCGTTCCAGATTACTAGCATCAGCACACAAAAAGTTAAGCGAAAACGCAAGCTGTAGTAACTGTAGTAAAACATTCACATCAATATGATGTCATGACATCTTCATCAGAGCAAAACGGAGTGATCACTGGCCGTTAAACGAGGATTGTGCGATAGATCACATACTTGACCATATTTTTGAGAAAATGCAAGATCTAGCATAGATGAACATCCATTAGTAGTAAATCTGGTAGGCGCGAATACTTACTGAATGAGTAATAAGTCACATACCAAGAACTCCCATAGCTTATTATCGCCAGGGATACAGTTACCAATAATGTTGTTGCCGTCTTCTCTTCAGCAAAGTTATTGAAGGAGTATATGACAAGGAGTTGTAATTTCTATGACTAAATCGAGAGGTATATCTTCAGTAAAGGATGTGAGACCAATTACTGCATTTAAAAGTATCCTAATAATATATGAGAATGCATTGGTAAAAGTGCTGAGAAAGTGTTGTGAAGAGCATGTATTATTCCCGTCATACAATTTTGGTTTTAGTAAGAAAAGAGATTCGACTAAGCCGCTGTTCAATACAGGCAGTTTTGAGAGGTAACAACCTTGTAAAAATTCTATACTCTTTGGACTTTTTTGAAGCGTCCGACAATATATCACACGCAGCCATGTTTGATGTCCTAAAAAATACAATATTCCTCAACCATCACCTAGCAGAATAATTATGATAATTTTTAATCGTTCGGCAAAACCAATAGTCGGAGAAGATTCTTATTGTTTTATTTCAAAAGGGTTCCACAAGGTTCGCTCCATTCAATACTTTTTCTACTCCGCACATTACACCTCTCGAAGGGATTTAACAATAAAAATTTTCATGTCACAAATTTTGCCGATGATATTTCGCTTTGCTTCAACAGGATGATGAATGCCAACAAAATGAGGATATTAATAAATAAAACAATTACGGAAATATCTGACAGCGCCAAGAAAATTGGTTTACGCCTTGATAAAAATAAATAAGTATTTATTTTGTAAATGTAAGACAAAAGCTCTTAGTAAACCGAAATTTACGGGATTAAAGGTTGGAAAGCACTCAAGAATTCTTGGAAGTTTCTTCTCGTCCAATCTATCATATAAAAAATGCTTGAACCTAGCTAAAAAAATATTCAAGAAAGGTTTATCGTTGACCTATAGAGCTGGTAAGTGGCTTGCCTGCAGCAATAAAATTATTAATATTGCTAAGGCCTTTTGCTCCGCAGGTTTATCCTTTTACTCGAGGAATATACCTCCTGATCAGAGATGGTTTTTTATATATTCATTAATAAAAATTATTCAATTACACTCATGGAAATAGAAGACGTTATTCTGGCTTTTTAACTATTAGAAGTCTTTTTTATAGAATTTTATAGAATATACCATAGATTAGTAAAACCGGCACTTTACTAGCAAAATATCAACATATGAAAAGAAATATTTTAATTATTTAATTTACTTATAGAGTCGTGGATACTGCCGATCTTTTAATATTTTAGATCTTAGGAAGGGGTCCCTGAAAGATTTGGAGATACATAGGTTGGAACAATTTGTTTGGACAGATATTTTTGTCAACAAACTTTCGGAAGGTGCTGATTAACTAAATCAAGATAAAATGAAAATAGAGTATATTAGGATTAGTACTAAAGATATCTTAAGATTGTAATAATAAAAAGTTTGAGAAATAATAAACATACAATTATTCCTGTCAGTTCCAGATTATTCCTGATCGGTACCAGATCATTCCGTTGAGTTTAAACATTCTTGATTATAACTAACTAATTGACATATTATTATGGCAAAGATAAAGCTAACTAAAAATGTCGGCCAGCAATTCTAGTTCATTAAGTAAACTTACGTCGAAAAGCAAATTGTATGCGACAACAAGAACTGCAATGTCTACACTCATGTTGTCATTCTTTTCACTGACGAGCACAACGTTTCAGGACGGAATTTCCTTTGCGGCTTCTGTTGTGCTGCCCTCGTACGTAAGCTAATGAAGCATGACCACTCAAACGTAGGAGACGTTCTAAAAGCTAACGAAACAGAGTTGTGATCAATAATTAAACCTAATGATATCTCTCAGTCGACTCGGACCGCGTTATACATGAACCATCAACAAACGACAAAATATCTTCCAAGCTATCGTCGTCATCCGTTTGCTTACTAACTCCTCCGCCATCTATGAATCCCGTTCTTGAAACTTCTCTTACACACACTCATCTTTTAACTACGGATAAAACTTCCCTTAATCTTCATCTTCCTAACAATGCAAACAGTAAAGGCCTTCATCTCGTACCTCATTTTTCCTATTCATCCCCACATCTAAATACATCTCATACCTCATTCTTCTCTTCACGTACTCCTTACTCTACTTCCACCGTATCACTTTGCAATAATTTACATCCTTCCGTCAAAATCATCTCCAGTAACATCTCCGTTCAACCGATTCAACAATCCACTCCTGCCACACATGCTCCAACTGTATCACCTCTCAATAATTTACATCCTTCCGTCAAAATTATCTTCAGTACCATCTCCGATCAACCGATTCAACATTTCACTCATGTCACACATGCTCCAAACTATCTTAAATCTTCACAAAACACCCCTATAATTCCCACGTTTATCTGCTCTTCTGTCTCTACTCCTACCAGGTCTGACCGTCAACCACTTCCACGTAATCGTTATCATTTGCGTGATCGATGCATTATCATATCTAACTTAAATCGTTCCGAATCTGCTTCTGCTCAATGTCGCCTCGATGATTATGTATCTGCTTTCAGGTATATTCTATCAACCATTCATCCTGATGATAATCCATCCCTCTTCAATAATATCCACTAAATCTAACAATCTCAGTCCTCCACTCCTAAAAATCGTTTTCCGACATAGTTCACATGCATCCTTGGTAATTTCCCAACGTTTTAAACTTCTTACCACTTCGTCTACTTGTCGTATCTTTCCTGACCCCTCCCCTTCTGATATTGCCCAGCTCAATTTAACTCGCATTGAGAAACATCGACGTGAAACAAACGGCGAGTAATCCTTATCTATACGTCAAATCAACGGAAATTTTCACGTTGTACACACAAGGCCAAAAATTCGATGGCGTCCCATCTCTCCCCCTTGTCTTCTTCGCTAGTCAATCTCGATCCCAAGCATACTTTTCGTCTTAGTCTATTCAACACTCGCTCCATTATTCATAAAGCTGATATGCACCGTGATATCTTCGATCCATTATCTATGAATATTCTATGCATTACCGAATCTGGCACTATGACTACGACAATCTTGCTATTCATCGTCTATGTTGCTCTGGTTGTTCTTTAGTTGAATCAGCTCGTCCAATTACCTCTCATACATTTACTGCTTCTAATCATGGCGGTATTGTTGCCATTGCTCGTCACCCAACGCCTCTACGTAAAATTAATGCTAACATCCGTTCCACTTCTTTCAAATTGCTAATATGCAGATCATCAACTAGTCTCCATCTCGAACTTGCGATTGTAATCCGTTCAGGCTCAGCTGTCCCCTCACGTATGTTCTCTAGCTAGCTTGCAAATCTTCATTCTCACTGTTCATTGTCTTATACTCCTTCATTTGTTCTCGGTGACTTTAACATTCGTCTTGATCGCCCGGCTGACTCTGACCCTTTCACTCTAACTAATCATTTTTCTGATTTTAAATATAAATTACTTTCAACAAGCCCAACTCATATTCTCGGCGGTGCTCTCGACATCATTGCTGTTTCTAACTGCTTCAATGACTATACCTCCTTGTCAATTACTGATCCTGGTTTGTCTTATCATTTCTTTGTCACTCTTACTCTTACTCGTCATTACTTTCCTTCTCCGCCTTCACCATTATCCACACAAAGTCGACCCTGGAAACTTCTCGATATCACTATTCTCTGCACAGGCTTACTCAATTCTTCACTATTTTCACTTCCTCTTAACTACCTTCCTCCCGATGATATCTTCATTCGGTTTGATTCTGAACTTACGAACATCCTTAATAACCTTCTGACTATTCAACCAGGACGTTTTCAGCGGACGCGCCATGCTCCCTAGTTCGACTCAGACTGTAGTTTTTTTAACCGTCGGCTCCGTCACTCTTTTCGTGTGTTTAATCGCTTTCTTAAACGTTCTCCAACCTCCGTGCTTCCTATCTTTCTCTCCGCCGTTTCCATTTCATTCTTATGCGAACTAAACGTACTCTGTTTTGGCGAAATCAACTCGAGTGCTCTTCCAACTCTAAATCTCATTGGAAAATCTTAAACTCAATTCTTTCGCGATCATATACCCCTTGCAAAATAAATCCTGATAAAATTTCTTCTTATCTGCAATCTAAGCTATATAATTTAATTTCCATTCTACCGATAGCCCCCTTGTATCCTCTCATCTCTTTTAATACATCCTTCCCAGAGCTATACCACCTTCCCGTTTCATCTGGCGAAGTTTCTTCGGTTCTTCTGTCATTACCTAATAAACCTCTCTTCCTGACCCAATTCCAACCTACTTGCTTAAAAAATCTGCTCATCTATCTCACCCTTCTTACAACTTTGTTTAACTTGTATATCCGCAGCCACACATTTCCTTCCTACTGGAAATGCTCCACTGTTCGCCCTCTCCTCAACAAGCAATCTCTCGATCTTTCACTACGACCTTCGTACCGTTCTATCTCACTTCTTCAAACCCTCTCTAAACTCCTTGAGCGTCTCGTTCTTAAGCAAGTAAATACATATCTATTTTCCTCCCACTTATTTCCTCCTTTCCAAGCTGCTTTTCGCTCTAATTACTCTACCGAAATTGCCTGTCTTAAAGTTTATAACGACTTACTCATTTCGCGCGATTAAAAATTATGTAGTGTCATAGTTTCTCTTGATATATCGTCTGCTTTCGACATTGTCGATCACTTGATTCTTCTCCATCGTCTCCGTGATTATTATTGCTTCTCTTTACACACTGTGGCTTGGTTTTCTTCATATCTATAAACCGTACATTTCGCGTTTGTTCTAACTATTCTCTCTCACATTCTTCTTCCATCCAGTCCGGTGTTCCACAAGGATCCGTATTAGGCCATTTGCTTTCCTCTCTTCTTCTTGGTGATTTGTCTTCTATTTCTGATACATTTAACTTCCATATATATGCAATATGCTGATGACATTCTCATATATGCTGACGCACCTGCTTATCGTATTCATGATCTTAGTGTTTCTGCTTCCGACTGCTTTGCCACAATTTTCAATCATATTTCTTCTTTTCGACTTTTTATGAATCCTAATAAATCAGAAATGATGTGGATCCTTCCTCGACGCTTCAGCGTAGAACCTCCTTCCGTATCATTAAATTCTACAATTCTCTGCTATTATTATTAATTGACAACGAATTGAGCCGAGGCTCTTTACAAGTTGCTTCACAAAATAAATAGAATAAAAAGAATAAGAGTCGTTTTGTCCCTCCATCATCAGATAAACTACTGAAAATCCCACCGTTGTCTTGAGAAGGAAGGATCATCATCCAGTAGGGCGCAAAAACTTGAAGCAGTAGACGACAAAACGGTCGCACTCTGAAGCGAATTCCAAGATCGTACGACTCGTTTGGCAAAGCAGGAAACTGCATGCATGTACCTTTGTGTTTTCAGCATCAGGGGGTGTCCGCGAAGAGAAGGTTGACCTCTCAGTTGCAGTAGATGTGACAGTGGATGATCTTTAGTATGCAGAATTTTCCAAACAAGAGAGAGATCTCGCTTGTCACGGATATATCGCAGACAAGGCATATTTAATATCTGGAGGCGTTTCGCGTAGCCATAAATATGCAACCCTGAGACTAATTTAGTTGTTGATCTGAACACTTTCTCTAATGCACGACGCTCATAAGTAGTTTCGGGATAACAAGCTGGCGATGCGTATAAGATATGGCTCAAGAAAAACGCATTTGCTAAGGTATGGTAACATAACGGATCTATGCCTATCAGAGCTCGACGAGTATGTCCTATTAAGCGTTTTGTGATGCAACACACGTAGTCTGAATGCTTTCGAGTGGATAAGTCAGCACAAACCCAAACTCCCAAATATTTATATGAGTTGGTTCTTTCGATACTAATTGAACCAAACTGGTACTCACCTCCAAGATGATCACATGATCTTCGTGATATACGCATACATGTACATTTAGCGGAATTGATCCTCAAGTGATTTCGTATAGACCAATTGGATATAACGTCGACGTCGCTTTGTAAATGCTGTTTGTCAAGATCGGAAATAATAGGTCGCCAAACTTTAAGATCATCTGCATATAATAAACTGAATGAACTGATATTTGGTATCAAATCGTTGATATAAAGACTGAATAAGATGGGACCCAATACACTTCCCTGTGGAACACCTAACAACACTGGAAATGGACTCGACAGCGACTCATTTACTCGTACGACACTTTGTCGGTTGGAAAGGAGTACACGAATCCAGTTTATGATCCTCTTATCAAGATGAATGTGCTATCGTTGACAATCTCGTTTTCCTAGGCTTCCATTTCGACAACAGACTTTCACTTAAACATTTCGTTAGAGATAAAGTAAGCTCATCTACCCTGATTCTCCGCAACCTCCGTCAAATTCGTAGATTGATCGTTTTCCTTTCATTTATGACTCTCATATCTTCTCTCATGTTCTCAAGACTTGATTACTGACTTAGTCTACTTTCCAACGCACCTAAATCTACTCTTATTCCTTTACAACGCATTATCAACGCAACCGTCCGAGTTCTCCTCCGTCTTCGTCGTTTTGATAATATATCTCGCCATCTTGTTTCACTCGATTAGCCTACCATTTATTGTCGTGTTCAAATTCGTCTTCTTATCATTTCTTTTTGCCTTATAACTTTTCATACCCATTCATTTCTCAACCTTCCTTTTCTCGACAATTCTCGTCCTGTTTACTGTTCCTTGCGTTCCTGTAATTCCTTTCTTTTACATGTCCCAAACTACTCTACCTCTTTTGGCTCCGCTCCTTTGTCTCTGTGCGAGACAAAAAACAATCTATACTGGATCGTTATCCTTGGGAAGAATGTTGAATTTTTTTTTCTTTTCAATTTTTTTTTCTTTTTTTTACATGTGATCAGACAAAACAGCCCTACGGCTACAGTCTTGTAATCGAATAAATAAATAAATAAACGATGTGTGAATCCAAATTATGCGAACTATTGGTATGCAAAATACATTTGCTCATTGGGGTTATGATCATTGAACATATGTTCAATGTTTAAAGGCAGATAATGTTGACAAAGCGATTTTCGCTTAGATCAGCGAACTTTTGAAAAGTGACCTTGCTTGTATGGTTTTTAGACTAAAATCAGGGAGTTTACTTGATCATCATTTGTACCAGGTTCTAAACTGAATGTAGTCGGTATGAGCTATTTATTCATCAGTAACAACAGTAAAATGTATTAATTACTGGATAAATTGAAAAAAGTCCAACCAAAAATTGCCTTATTCAGTAATACGTAAATAAAACAATTAATAACACAACAGAAATAAATCGTAGCAAGAATAAGTCATAACAGAAGGAATACTCTCTGTGGCAGTTATTTCGACTGTTCGTTTAACTTCATTTGAAAAATTCTTCATTGTTCTTATTATTAAATACAAGGCGTTAGCTTTGAAGCTGTTTTGTCTGATCAAAAAAATTACAAATTAATTCAGTAAATTGTCAGCATCAAAATCAGCAGGATTCAAGATATCCGTTGAAGTGCGAGTGTCGATTCTTTATCCATGCTAGGCACAGTTGCTTGAAGTGCTTCATCGAAGTAGCAGCGACGACTTCCCCAGGCAACACATTCCACAAGTTGAGGGCGCGATGTGACAGTCGAAAGTTGGCAAGCAATTGAGAATGATGCCTCTTATATAGCGATTTCGAGTGACTGTGAATGCCCTCCTTATCAATCTAAGGATTTTAGCGGAAGAAGCCATCAAGTTTGTTTACAATCCCCCAAAGACAGGACAAGTCTAGTAAGACAAATCTGTCACGGATCGAGCTTATCGCTAGCGAACGCAGCCGCATGCGGTAGGACGTTCCTGCCCTAAAGCATATCCTTGAACCTCTCTTCAGTACCGACTCATAGTCGAGCGATTCTCCCTTGGTCGTAGGAAAGCTCAACTTTTAAGAGTTACGAAACCAAATTGTTGTATTAAGGATGAACTAATTTTAGTAATTAAATATTTGAAAAATCGTGTAGGATTACCAAAATTTAATGTTGGATTTTTTCCGAGAATCAAAAAACAGATCAAATTTATCTATAAATTTTCTCCAACTTAATGCCTATTCGAACAATTTTTTCATAAAATTGAAAAATGTCAAGACAGTCAGCATTTAATTTATTATATGATTCATTAATTATATAATAATTAATGATTTGTAATCCGTAGTGTGCGAATTCTCTTTACTTTTGCTTGTCTTGAGCATTTTCTCTTCATCTTTCTATTTATTTTGAGCATTTCAATAAATATATGTGAAATGAATGCAAATTTTATCAGAACAAAGTTCAAATATAATTTAATTGACTTTATTTTTTTACCTTAAAAAATTTGAGATATAATTTAACTACGAAATGAGAATAGCTGTGGATTTTCATAGTGCACCAAAATGATTTTGGGCTCATACGTAGAAATAGGACAATTCCTCCTGCGATTTCGTCTCTTCGTATTAATGATAACTTTATCACATCGCCTCAAGATGTAGCCGACACGTTTGCGTCGACTTTTCAACTCGTAACTAATAACACAGAAATTAACCAGCAATCTCGTGTAAGCCATTCACGAAGTTATTTTGATGTTACTACCGAGGAGGTTTATAGTGAGTTAAATTCTTTACGACATTCATCACCTGGTCCGGATGGATTACATCCCCAGATACTAAAGATATTATCAACATTTATTGCTTCACCGTTAGCTTATTTGTTTCAACTATCACTAGCTAAGTCAATTCTACCGTTAGATTGGAAAATCGCCACTGTAGTGCCAGTCCACAAAAAAGGAGATCGTCACAATCCTGAAAATTATAGAGCAATAAGCCTCACAAGTGTCGTATGTAAGATGTTAGAGCGCATATTGTATCGGCGATTACTATCCTATCTTGAATCATCGAACTTGTTAGATAATTCGCAACATGGTTTTCGTCCTCGACATTCTTGCATGTCTAATCTTTGATGTGCACGCGAAGCATGGGTTGATGCAGTTGCGCAGGGTAATGCAGTTGATGTCGTGTATTTCGACTTGAGTCGGGCCTTTGATAGGGTTCCCCACAATATGTTTATTGAGGCTCTTGCAGATCTCGTTTTCCTAGGCTTTCATTTCGACAACCGACTTTCACTTAAACCTTTCGTTAGTGATAAAGTACGATCATCTACCTTGATACTCCGCAATCTCCGTCAAGTTCGTAGATTGATCGATTTCCCTTCTTGTATGACTCTCATATCTTCTCTTCTTTTCTCAAGACTTGATTACTATCTTAGTCTATTTTCCAACTCACCTAAATCCACTCTTCTTCCTTTACAACGCATCATTAACGCTGCCGTTCGAGTTCCTCGACAATTCTCGTACTGTGTATTGTGCTCTGCGTTCCCGTAATCCCCTTCTTTTACATATTCCAATCTACTCTACCTCTTTTGGCTTCCGCTCCTTCGTTGTGGCTGCTCCTCTCTTGTGTAATCAACTGCCTATTCATATCCGCCAATCAACATCTATGCCGTACTTCAAACGCCAAATCCAATTCTTTTTCAACAATTAACTAATTACCTGTGACCTTTGATGTTCTTTTTTTGTTAGTGGTCATGTAAGCGTGCATTTTGCACGCATTTGCCACGTTAAATAAATTATTGTATTATTATTACGGAATTGAAGTTCCTATTATTCGATGGATTCACGCTTTCCTATCTGATCGTTCTTTCAGGGTTCGAGTTGGAAATTGTCTATCTAGACCGTCAAATTTATCAATGGGTGTTCCTCAGGGATCGGTGTTGGGTCCATTATTATTCGTCATATTTCTGAATAGTTTGCTACGCTCTCTAAAATGTAAAAAATTAGCATTCGCGGATGATCTTAAAATATGGAATGTCATTACATGCTATGCCGATATGCAACACTTACAAGATGACATAAATATGGTTAATAGGTGGAGCGAACTGACCGGAATCATGATTAACATTACTAAATGTGTCCACCTCAGATTTGGTCGTAGTGATTTACCAAATGATTATTCTGTTTGCGGTGAGATTATTCCCACAAATTCGTATACAAAAGATCTTGGGATAATTGTTCAGAATTCGTTTAAAACCGACCTCAATACTGAAAATATATGCAACACGTCGAGAAAAATTATTTACATGATCAAAAATACCTTTAGTTCGCTTCCACCGTCTCAGTTCTCACTATTATATAAGGCGTTGATCATACCAATCATTGATTATGCTTCGCCGGCGACTTTTCCTTCTACGCGTGGTGAAATAAACCAATTAGAAAAGATTCTTCGCCGATTTTCCAAGCTATGTTCTGGTCTTCGGAACATCGCCTACTGTGATAGACTAAGCCAACTAAATATTACTTCAGTTTACAAGAGATATGTGTACAATGATTTATTACAGTTATGGCGAATGATCCATGTCTTTCCTGGTTATCCATCGGAATCCGTTATTCTAAATGATCGCCCGAGCCACAGAGGACACTCTTTATCAGTTGTTGTGCAATCACACGGGAAATGTCATAGATACTTGCGATTATCTCACAGAGCGGTAAACCTATGGAACTGATTGCCGAATTCGATCGTGTCTATGGCAAAGTACAAATCTTTCCAGAATGCGCTGAGCATGTGGATAAAAAGAGAAGATTCTTTGCAGGAAATATATAACTATATGTGACAATTTATTATTGCTGAACTACTTTTTTTCTTTCTTTTTTTCTTTCTTTTTTTCTTTTCTTAATATTGTGCCTTAACTTACTGATTCTGAACTTACGTCGATCCTCAATAACCTTCTGCCTAGTCGACTCCGACGCTCTCAGCGCTTGCGCTATGCTCCCTGGTTCGATTCTGACTGTAGTATTTCTAAGCGTCGACTCCGTCACTCTTTTCGTGTGTATAATCGCCTTCTTAAACGTTGTTCCAACTCACTCCCTCCAAATCTCCGTGATTCCTACTTAAGAATACGCCGTTCACATCTCATTCTTATACGTACTAAACGTACTCTCTTTTGGCGAAATCAACTCGAGTCATCTTCCAACACTAAATCTCATTGGAAAATCTTAAACTCAATTCTTTCACGATCATCTACCCCTTGTAATATAAATCCTGATGAATTTTCTTCTTATCTACAAACTAAGCTATCTAATTTACTTTTCCTACTACCCATAGCCCCCTTGTACCCACTCTTATCTTTAAATACTTCCCTCCCAGAACTATTCCACCTTCTTCCCGTTTCGTCTGATGAAGTTTCTTCGGTTCTGCTGTCATTACCTAATAAAACCTCTCCTTCTGACCCAATTCCCACTCACTTGCTTAAAAATATCTGCTCCGTTATCTTACCCTTCCTAACCACATTGTTCAACTCGTCCATCCGTAGCCGTACATTTCCTGCCATCTGGAAATGCGCCACTGTTCTTCCCCTAAATCAAAAAGCAATCTCTCGACTCCTCACTACCATCTTCGTACCGTCCTATTTCACTTCTCCCAACCCTCTCTAAACTCTTTGAGCGTCTCGTTCTTAAGCAAGTTAATACATATCTCTATTCCTCTAATTTATTTCCTCCCTTCCAAGCCACTTTTCGCTCTAATTACTCTACCGAAATTGCATGTCTTAAAGTTTATAACGACTTACTCATCTCGCGCGATCATAAATTATGTAGTGTCATAGTTTCTCTTGATCTATCGTCTGCTTTTGACATCGTCGATCACTCGATTCTTCTCCATCGCCTTCGTCATGATTATGGCTTTTCTTTACCCACTGTGTCATGGTTTTCTTCATATCTATCAAACCGTACATTTCGCGTATATTCTAACTCTTCTCTCTCCCATCCTTCGTCCATTCCGTCCGGTGTTCCACAAGGCTCCGTATTAGGCCCTATACTTTTCTCTCTTCTTCTTGGTGATTTGTCTTCGATTTCTCATAAATTTAACTTCCATGTTATGCAATATGCTGATGACATTCTCATCTATGCTCATGCACCTGTTTATCGTATTCACGATCTTAGTGTTTCCGCTTCGGACTGTCTTGTCTCAATTTCCAATCATCTTTCTTCCCTTCGCCTTTCTCTGAATCCTGATAAATCCAAAATTATGTGGATCCTACCTCGACGCCTCGGCTTCGAACCTCCCTCCGTATCATTAAATTCTACAATTCTTCCTATCGTTGATAATCTCGTTTTCCTAGGCTTCCATTTTGACAACCGACTTTCACTTAAACCTTTCGTTAGAGATAAAGTACGCTCATCTACCTTGATACTCCGCAACCTCCGTCAAGTTCGTAGATTGATCGATTTCCCTTCTTGTATGACTCTCATATCATCTCTCCTTTTTTCTAGACTCGATTATTGTCTTAGTCTATTTTCCAACTCACCTAAATCCATTCTTCTTCCCCTACAACGCATCGTCAACGCAGCTGTCCTATTCACGACAAGTTATAAGGTATTCACGACAAGTATTGGTTATAATAAAACAAGATAATTCGCATAATTGCGAAATGGTCAAAAAGAACATTAAAATCAGACAAGTAAAGTATAATAATGTTGTCAACAGTACTTAGGAGTTTATTGAAAGACAAGTATCATGTGATACAGTTGGTTGTGATGTATGGACACATATTATGTTCCTAAATCAATAGACTTGAGCTCGAAAGGTATGTTATTTTACCTCAGATTTTGTGATGTACTGTGTCTACTAACACTGATGAAATACTATTTAAATAAATAAAACAATCATCATCTGATAAATTTATGGTGTCTTGTGAAGACAATTTTAAACAATCGACAGCCAACCATGATGCTATTTTATACACGGTTCTATCGAAATTACAGGAAGACAACAGAACTCTAATGATGTCCTTCCTGATCAATCTGCTGATGTTTTTGACAAAAGAATAGAGGATGAGATTTACAAACATAGACGAACTGAATCTTTAAATAGTGGGGATTTAAATTATGAACTGAGAAAGCCTGTAACTTCATGCGATGCAAGTGTTGATGACGAGGGCAATTCCTCAGGCAGAGCAGCCAATATAAGAAAAGTAAGGATTCGGAATTACGACAGAAGTATGAATGTTATTTTGAGTGGAATTGAAGAGTCGTGTATGATCAATTCCCAAGTAAGAGTTGATGAAGACGTTTCTCGTGTGCGTGCAGTATTTACCAGACTTCTTAAGGAAGAGGATAAGAATGTAGCTATGAAGCTGCAAGTTCGGAGTTTGATTCGTCTTGGGAAACGTACCACAGAGAACCCTCGCTTATTTAAGGTCGTCTTGAGTTCTGCTGACCACACTAAGATGTTGCTTCATCGTGGTTACCCCTTAAAAAAGAGTCTACTATAAGAATACTGAGAGACATTAATTTTGATGAGCGTTTGAATCATGCAGGCATCATTAAAAACTAAACTTAATAGTGAAAGAGCAATAAAAAGCGCTACTCGTGCACTATATATTGTAAAGAACTCATTCCTTAAGATTACCACTAATGTCTTTAGAAATTTGTTTAACACGTTGGTTCGTCCGCATTTAGAGTATGCAATTCAGGCTTCTTTCCCGGTCACCAAACAAGAAAGGACAGATATTGAGTCAGTCCTAAGGCGACGTTCTCGTGTATGTTCTAATGCGAGATAGGATTATGCATCTCGATTAGATTTGCTAGGAATTCAACCGATGTCATCACGATTTTTTTCTTGACTTGATAGGAATGTATGCGCTTGTATACCGGTTGGACGGTTATCCGAGTGGTTCGATCACATTACGTTTATCGATTTTGAGAGTTGGCATCGAAATTGTCTATAAAACAAGGCATGGTAGGTATCCAAAATGTTGAAGACTGTCGCACATGGTACGTAATATTTTGAATTCTCTGCCTGAATAAATTGCTTCCACCCGGAGTCTGCATTTGTTCAAAAAATTATTAAAGACATGGATCATCAAGAAGACGAGAAACGAGTCATGGACATATTTGCAGTTATTTATTTTTATTTGTTACAATTTAAATATTGCGCTGGCAGATCATTGCGCTGGCAGACAAGCGCAATGATCAGTACTCTGTTTGTATTGCAAGGATCCGATCTTATCTATCCATGTCACTGGCCAAATCTGCTTCTATGTGCTTAGAGCAAGCCGCTCTGCGTATCGTCGCCCGGATAGAATGGTTAACTCTATCATCTCGTCTGATAGGTGATGGGCCGATCGCAATCCACAGATACATAACAGTAACAATGTAACATATTTTTTGAGGCCCATTTGAGGGAACTTAAAATTGTGGCTGTTTAATAATATAACTTAAAAAAATTATTACAAGACTTTGACACATAAAAGAGTCATTTTGTCTGATCACAATATTAAGAAAAGAAAAAAAGAAAGAAAAAAAGTAGTTCAGCAATAATAAATTGTCACATATAGTTATATATTTCCTGCAAAGAATCTTCTCTTTTTATCCACATGCTCAGCGCATTCTGGAAAGATTTGTACTGTGCCATAGACACGATCGAATTCGGCAATCGCTTCCATAGGTTTATTGCTCTGTGAAATAATCGCAATTATCTATGACATTTCCCGTGTGATTGAACGCAACTGATAACGAGTGTCCTCTGTGGCTCGGGCGATCATTTAGAATAACGGATTCCGATGGATAACCAGGAAAGACATGGATCATTCGCCATAACTGTAATAAATCATTGTAATAATACAATAATTTATTTAACGTGGCAAATGCGTGCAAAATGCACGCTTATATAACCACCAACAAACAAAAAAAAGAACATCAAAAGTCACAGATAATTAGTTAATTGTTGAAATGGAATTGGATTTGGCGTTTGAAGCACGGCATAGATGTTGATTGGCGGATATGAATAGGCAGTTGATTCCACAAGAGAGGAGCAGCCACAACGAAGGAGCGGAAGCCAAAAGAGGTAGAGTAGATTGGGACATGTAAAAGAAGGGAATTACGGGAACGCAGAGCACAATACACAGTACGAGAATTGTCGAGAAAAGGAAGGTTGAGAAATGAAGAGGTATGATAAGTTATAAGGCGAAAAGCAATGATAAGAAGACGAATTTGAACACAACAATAAATGGTAGGCCAATCAAGAGAAACAAGATAGTGGGATGCGTGATCAAAACGACGAAGACGGAGAACTCGGACGGCAGCGTTGATGTTGCGTTGTAAAGGAAAAAGAGTGGATTTAGGTGAGTTGGAAAATAGAATAAGACAGTAATCAAGTCTTGAGAAAAGAAGAGAAGATATGAGAGTCATACAAGAAGGGAAATCGATCAATCTACGAACTTGCCCCCGATCTTCATCGAACTTCATCGATGTCCCCGATCATTTTGCTGCCCAAACCTCACTGTTCATCTCTGATCCTGGTCTATCCGATCACTTTCTTATCACCCTTGATCTCGCTCGCAACCACACCCCTCCTCACACACCTACAATCCTACGTCGCCCTTGGAGAAATCTTGACCTCTCCCTTCTCCGCTCTGTCTTACTCAAATCGTCTCTATCATTACCCACAATAACATATTCATCTCCTCACGATCTCGCCTTTCTTTTCGACTCTGAACTCACATCCACTCTCGATATTCTCTTGCCCTTCAAGTCTCACCCACACCGTCGCTTGCACCGTGCACAATGGTTTGACATCCAATGCCTACTCTCAAAGCGTCGACTTCGCCATGCTTTTCGAGTCTATCACCGCTCTCTCAGACGCGATTTCCGCTCGATCACTCCGTCTTTCCGTGATTCCTATCTTGCTCTTCGCCGGTCTCATCTCCACCTACTACGTACCAAATGCAACTCCTTCTAGCAGCATAAAATCATCACTTCATTCAACTCTAAGACTCTCTGGCATACTTTTAACTCAATCCTGGCTCGTTCCTCTACGCCTTGCAACATCAATGCTAATGATTATTCGTCATTTCTCCAGACTAAAGTATCCACGCTGCTCTCTCACACCCCGGTCTCCATCCTATCCCACTCTGCCCAGTCTACTCTCATCCTTCCGGAACTCTTTCATCTTCTCCCTGTATCACCTACAGAAGTATCATCTGTCCTCATGTCCTTGCCCAACAAAACCTCACCTGCCGATCCCCTGCCTACCCACATATTAAAATCTATATGCTCATCGATATCCCCATTTCTCACAACCTTGTTTAACTCGTCCATCCGCAGTCGTATCTTCCCTTCACACTGGAAATCCGCAATCGTTCGTCCCCTCCTTAAGAAACAATCGCTCGACCCCTCCCTTCCTTCTAGCTATCGCCCCATTTCACTACTCCCTACTCTTTCAAAGCTCTTAGAACGCCTCATCTTAATACAAATCAACGCTTATCTCTCCTCATCCAATCTGTACCCTCCTTTCCAATCCGCTTTCCGCTCTAATCACTCGACAGAAATCGCATGCATAAAAGTGTACAACGACTTACTCATTTCTCGAGACAAGGCTCTATATAGTGTTCTCATCTCCCTCGACCTCTCCTCCGCATTCGACATTGTCGACCACTCCGTCCTCCTTTCTCGCCTTCGTTATGATTACGGCTTTTCTTCCTCCTCCGTAGCTTGGTTCGCCTCATATCTATCCGACCGTTCCTTTCGCGTCTGTTCTAATTCATCATCCTCCCCTCCCATCCCTATTTTTTTGCGGGGTTCCACAAGGTTCAGTCCTAGGTCCCCTGCTTTTCTCTCTTTTGCTTGGCGATCTCTCTCCATTTATCAAACCTTACTCCTTTAACGTCATGCAATACGCCGATGACATTCTAATCTATGCTCATGCACCCGCACATCGCATACACGATATCGGCATTTCTGCCTCCAACTGTCTTTCTTCTATCTACAAACGTCTCTCCAATCTCCATCTCGTTCTAAACCCCGAAAAGTCCAAAATAATGTGGATCCTCCCCGTAAACCAAACATATCTCCTCCCATTGTTTCTTTTGCCTCATCGATCATCCCTATAGTCCACAATCTCACTTTCTTAGGCTTCCATTTCGATGATCACCTTTCCCTTAAACCCTTCGTCCGTGACAAGGTCCGCTCGTCTAACTTAATTCTCCGTGACATCCGCCGTATCCGCCCCCTTATCGACTTCCGTTCTTGTATGTCTCTTCTTTCATCGCTTCTTTTCCCTAAAATCGATTACTGCCTTAGCCTTTTCGCCAATTCTCCAAAATCCATCATCCTACCCCTACAACGAATAATCAACACCGCCGTTCGAGTGCTCTTTCGTCTCCGTCGCTTCGACCACACATCCACATATTTTGCCCAACTCTCCTGGCCCACCATCCACATCCGCATCAAACTCCGCCTTCTTCTCGTTACTTTTCGTCTCATCGCTGTCGGCTCCCCATCGTTCATCAACCTTCCTTTCTTAGACGATACTCGCCCCACCTCGCTATCGCTTCGTTCCTGTCATACCCTCTTACTCCACGTTCCTAATTACTCCAACAACTACGGTCTCCGATCCTTCCTCGTCGCCGCCTCACTCGCCTGGAATCAACTCCCTCTCGACGTCCGCCGCGCTCCCTCCTTTATCACATTCAAACACCTCCTCCGTTCACACCTTCTCGACACCTGATTCACAGTTTTGTTTTGTTGTGGTCATGTAAGCGTGCGCTGGCACGCATTTGCCACGTTAAAATAAATCCTTTCTTTTTTTTGACGGAGGTTGCGGAGTATCAAGGTAGATGAGCGTACTTTATCTCTAACGAAAGGTTTAAGTGAAAGTCGGTTGTCAAAATGGAAGCCTAGGAAAACGAGATTATCAACGATAGGAAGAATTGTAGAATTTAATGATACGGAGGGAGGTTCGAAGCCGAGGCGTCGAGGTAGGATCCACATAATTTTGGATTTATCAGGATTCAGAGAAAGGCGAAGGGAAGAAAGATGATTGGAAATTGAGACAAGACAGTCCGAAGCGGAAACACTAAGATCGTGAATACGATAAACAGGTGCATGAGCATAGATGAGAATGTCATCAGCATATTGCATAACATGGAAGTTAAATTTATGAGAAATCGAAGACAAATCACCAAGAAGAAGAGAGAAAAGTATAGGGCCTAATACGGAGCCTTGTGGAACACCGGACGGAATGGACGAAGGATGGGAGAGAGAAGAGTTAGAATATACGCGAAATGTACGGTTTGATAGATATGAAGAAAACCATGATACAGTGGGTAAAGAGAAGCCATAATCATGACGAAGGCGATGGAGAAGAATCGAGTGATCGACGATGTCAAAAGCAGACGATAGATCAAGAGAAACTATGACACTACATAATTTATGATCGCGTTATATGAGTAAGTCGTTATAAACTTTAAGGCATGCAATTTCGGTAGAGTAATTAGAGCGAAAAGTGGCTTGGAAGGGAGGAAATAAATTAGAGGAATAGAGATATGTATTAACTTGCTTAAGAACGAGACGCTCAAAGAGTTTAGAGAGGGTTGGGAGAAGTGAAATAGGACGGTACGAAGATGGTAGTGAGGAGTCGAGAGATTGCTTTTTGTTTAGGGGAAGAACAGTGGCGCATTTCCAGATGGAAGGAAATGTACGGCTACGGATGGACGAGTTGAACAATGTGGTTAGGAAGGGTAAGATAACGGAGCAGATATTTTTAAGCAAGTGAGTGGGAATTGGGTCATAAGGAGAGGTTTTATTAGGTAATGACAGCAGAACCGAAGAAACTTCATCAGACGAAACGGGAAGAAGGTGGAATAGTTCTGGGAGGGAAGTATTTAAAGATAAGAGTGGGTACAAGGGGGCTATGGGTATTAGGAAAAGTAAATTAGATAGCTTAGTTTGTAGATAAGAAGAAAATTCATCAGGATTTATATTACAAGGGGTAGATGATCGTGAAAGAATTGAGTTTAAGATTTTCCAATGAGATTTAGTGTTGGAAGATGACTCGAGTTGATTTCGCCAAAAGAGAGTACGTTTAGTACGTATAAGAATGAGATGTGAACGGCGTATTCTTAAGTAGGAATCACGGAGATTTGGAGGGAGTGAGTTGGGACAACGTTTAAGAAGGCGATTATACACACGAAAAGAGTGACGGAGTCGACGCTTAGAAATACTACAGTCAGAATCGAACCAGGGAGCATAGCGCAAGCGCTGAGAGCGTCGGAGTCGACTAGGCAGAAGTTTATTGATGATAGACATAAGTTCAGAATCAAACAGAATGCAGAGATCATCGGGAGAGAGATAGTTAAGAGGAAGTGAAAAGAGTGAAGAATTGAGTAAGGCTGTGCGAGAATTGGGATATCGAGAATTGAGTAAGGCTGTACACATATCTCTTGTAAACTGAAGTAATATTTAGTTGGCTTAGTCTATCACAGTAGGCGATGTTCCGAAGACCAGAACATAGCTTGGAAAATCGGCGAAGAATCTTTTTTAATTGGTTTATTTCACCACGCGTAGAAGGAAAAGTCGCCGGCGAAGCATAATCAATGATTGGTATGATCAACGCCTTATATAATAGTGAGAACTGAGACGGCGGAAGCGAACTAAAGGTATTTTCGATCATGTAAATAATTTTTCTCGACGTGTTGCATATATTTTCAGTATTGAGGTCGGTTTTAAACGAATTCTGAACAATTATCCCAAGATCTTTTGTATACGAATTTGTGGGAATAATCTCACCGCAAACAGAATAATCATTTGGTAAATCACTACGACCAAATCTGAGGTGGACACATTTAGTAATGTTAACCATGATTCCGGTCAGTTCGCTCCTCCTATCAACCATATTTATAGATTGCAGATCGGCATGGGATGTTATGATATTCCATATTTTAATACGGAATGTTATGACATTCCATATTTGTTTTTTTTTGCTTGTTGACTTCTTTTTCTTCGTTTCTAATTTTTTAGTTTTATTTTTTTTCAACTGTGATAAGTTTAAGCCTTGTAATATCGTCATCAAAGATATTGAATCATCAACGATATCACATAAGCGAAATGATTTGAAAAATACAAAAATGTTCGAAAAAGATAAAATATTTGTTTGAAAAGGATGAAAACATTCTAGTGGAAAGATAAAAATAATGTTAGAAAGGATAAAATAATTTTGCAACGAATTTGGCACATTGCTTGATAACTGTGTTTATTACTAATTAATGTATATCGCAGAATATTGCATTTTTAGTAAAATAATCTATTATGATAATTAAACTGTATTATAGGCTTTGTGTTTCCACAGTGTGGACTACTTTTGATTGAATCCAATTAAGTGATATTCGCTCTTGTTCAATAATTAAATCAGCTAACTGAGTCTACGTATTTAATATAATTATAAAATAAACAAAACATAATAATGCTAAATCAAAATTTAATAATTAAATAATAAAATTAATAATTGTTTTTAGATTTTCTATAATTTTAAATCAAGTTAAAAAAATGAAATTTAAAATAAACGTCATTTTTATGAATTGACTAATAAATAACAGACGTTGTATCAAAATAAGAATTAGAGGTCATCAGGAGGAACTGCTATGCTATCAGGTTTCGGCCCCTAACTCCTCTACCCAACATAGCAGCGGGGCCAAATACATGCTAATGATGTATTTCCTCTGAAATAACTATCTAGTATCTTATTCTAATGCAAAGTATATTATTTATTATCCATCCATAAAAATTTGCCACTTAAGAGTTTAAATTTATTCTTTATATTATTGTGTTAATTTGTATATTTTACTATTTTCTGCTTGATGTTATTTTTATAGTAACCTAGTTTAAAATATGTATCTATTAAATTATTTAAATAGTTTATGACTATAAACTTCATAAATTTATTTATGACTAGTTTTTAAAGATGGCGATGGGACTGAAGATTGCAGAGTCAAGAAACAAGTATTTGTATGGTACGGAGCCTAAATATTTGGTTGAGATTATAAACCGAAGTTATTAAAATAGCTATTGAATTGATTTTGGGCAGCAATCAGAATAGATTACAAAATATAATTAGAAGTGTATTTATATATTGGATTTTCATTAACATTACGGGTTTTATTGTTGATAATGTCGAATCCGGAATACTTGAAATTAATCACTAAAATCTAAAATTTAAAATTACTCAGATTACGTACTATGATTTCAAAAATTTCTTAAAATCATTTCTCATTTCAAATTAAATCAGTAATGGTAGTGGAGGGGTTTACCTTCAATTTGAAAACTACCTATTTTTGAAATAAATTAGTATTATCAAACTAGTCATCTACAGTGCAGTAATTGCTACCATTAAAATTTTGATGACTATTTTATTCTGCGCGTTGCAGTACGCTGCATTTCAGTATTGGTAGAACTCACTAGCTACTGATTCAATACCGACGTTTCACGCTTCGGACTTTTAATGTTGGCTGACGATCACTCGGCTGGTCTGCTTTATTGAAATTTAGATTTAATGAAATACTTGTCTTACATTTCGCAAATTTTATTGAAATTATTCATTATTTCAAATAAAATCAGCCTTAGCAGGTGAAAGTTCTACCTTCAATTTCAAAATCTATCTTTTTGAAATTAATTACTACAGATTAATAAATTAATTAATCTACAAATTAAAGACTTTCGTCTTACATTTTGCAAAAATAATTGAAATCATTTCTAATTTCAAATGAAATCGGTGCTGGCATTGAAGGTGCAACCTTTCATTTGGAAACCTACCAATCTTTGCAATTAATTATTATTATCAAACTAGTCATCTATAGTTTTCTTCCTAATTTTAAGTTTATATAAAAAAAATTATTTTAACGTGGCAAATGCGTGCCAGCACACGCTTACATGACCACAACAAAACAAAAATGTAAATCATGTGTCGAGAAGGTGTGAACGGAGGAGGTGTTTGAATGTGATAAAAAAGGGAACGCGGCGGACGTCGAGAGGGAGTAGATTCTAAGCGAGTAAGGCGGCGACGAAAAAGGATCGGAGACCATAGTTGTTGGAGTAATTTGGAAAGTTGAGTAAGAGGGTATAACGGGAACGCAGCGATAGCGAGGTGGGGCGAGTGTCGTCTAAGAAAGGAAGGTTGATGAACGATGGGGAGCCGACAGCGATGAGACGAAAGGTAACGAGAAGGCGGAGTTTGATGCGGATGTGGATGGTGGGCCAGGAGAGTTGGGCAAGATATGTAGATATGTGGTCGAAGCGACGGAGACGAAAGAGCACTCGAACGACGGAGTTGATTATGCGTTGTAGTGGAGGATGATGGATTTTGGAGAATTGGCGAAAAGGCTAAGGCAGTAATCGATTTAAGGAAAAAGAAGCGATGACAGAAGAGACATACAAGAACTGAAGTCGATAAGGGAGCGAATACGGCGGATGTCACGGAGAATTAAGTTAGACGAGCGAACCTTGTCACCGACGAAGGGTTTAAGGGAAAGTTGATTATCGAAATGGAAGCCTAAGAAAGTAAGATTGTGTACTTTGGGGATGATCGATGAGGCAAAATATACAGTGGGAGGAGATATGTTTGGTTTATGGGGGAGGATTCACATTATTTTAGAGCTGTCGGGGTTTAGAACGAGATGGAGATTGGAGAGATGTTCGTAGATAGAAGAAAGACAGTTGGAAGCAGAAATGCCGATATCGTGTATGCGTTGTGCGGGTGCATGAGCATAGATGAGGATGTCATCGGCGTATTTCATGACGTTAAAGGAAAATGGTTTGATAAACGGAGAGAGATAGTCATGCAGAAGAGAGAAAATCAGGGGACCTAGGACTTAACCTTGTGGAACCCCGCAAAAAAAATAGGGATGGGAGGGGAGGATGATGAATTAGAACAGACGCGAAAAGAACGGTCGGATAGATATGAGGCGAACCAAGCTACGGAGGAGGAAGAAAAGCCGTAATCATAACGAAGGCGAGAAAGGAGGACGGAGTGGTCGACAATGTCGAATGCGGAGGAGAGGTCGAGGGAGATGAGAACACTATATAGAGCCTTGTCTCGAGAAATGAGTAAGTCGTTGTACACTTTTATGCATGCGATTTCTGTCGAGTGATTAGAGCGGAAAGCGGATTGGAAAGGAGGGTACAGATTGGATGAGGAGAGATAAGCGTTGATTTGTATTAAGATGAGGCGTTCTAAGAGCTTAGAAAGAGTAGGGAGTAGTGAACTCCCTACTCTAATAGGGAGAAATGATGAATAATCATGGGCATTGATGTTGCACAGCGGAGAGGAGCAAGCAAGGATTGAGTTAAAAGTATGCCATAGAGTCTTAGTGTTGAATGAAGTGATGATTTTATGCTGCCAGAAGGAGTTGCATTCGGTACGTAGTAGGTTGAGATGAGACAGCCAATGAGCAAGATAGGTATAAGGAAAAGACAAAGTGATCGAGCGGAAATCACGTCTGAGAGAGCAGTGATATAGTCGAAAAGCATGACTGAGTCGACTCTTTGAGAGTAGGCACTGGATGTCAAACCATGAGGCACGGAGCAAGCGACGGTGTGGGTGAGGCTTGAAGGGCAAGATAAGATCGAGAATATATGTGAGTTCAGAGTCGAAAAGAAAGGCGAGATCGTGAGGAGATGAATATGTTATTGTAGGTAATGATAGAGACGATTTGAGTAAGGCAGAGCGGAGAAGGGAGAGGTCAAGATTTCTCCAAGGGCGACGTAGGATTGTAGGTGTGTGAGGAGAGGTGTGGTTGTGAGCGAGATCAAGGGTGACGAGAAAGTGATCGGATAGACCAAGATCGAAAATGGACAGTGGGGTGTAGGCAGAAAAATGTTAGGGGACAGCGATGATGCCGAGTGCCTCACCAAGGATAAGTGTGTGGGCGGTGGAGATGAGTTTGTAGTTATAGTTGGATAGAATGTTGATAAACTGGATGGACTCGGTAGAAGCGGGGCGGTCGAGGCGTATGTTAAAGTCGCCAAGAACGATTTGAGAAATTGAGGACAAAGAACAGTGGGACAGAAGGTAAGCGAGTTCGGTAAAAAAATAAGGATGTAGGAGCTGATGAACCAGGACGGTATACAATGTTGAGATCTAGCGTGATCGGGTTAGAAGAACGACAAGTGAGCAGTTCTAAAGAGCAAGGACTGAAAAGGAAAGTGATTTCGAGAATAGACGCGGGGTGACGGACGAATGCGAAATGCCGCCATGATTAGAGAATTTAGAAGGGGATTTGCTGAGGGGGCGAGCTGATTCGTCTACTGAGCAACCGGCAGAGAGCAAACGACGGATGGAGAGGTTGTCATAATCGGAGTGTAAGTTATTATTTGCTGATTGCATAGAATATTTTAATATTCTACAGAAGACCCCAGAGTATCGGTTACTATTTCAACTTAAAATTTTATTTATTTTGAAATAAATAATTGTTTTTTTTGCTATCAATAAAAAACTCAGAGTAGTATCAATTGCTATTTTAATTCCGATGTTTATTTATTTTGCAAGATACCCAGAAATATGTGAAGACATTTTAAACCAGCCTTCATTACTAAGCCATTTATAATTCTAGATGGGTGTATTGCACTTGCAACATTTAGGTGGCCCACGTGTATTTGCTTGTAGTAAATGTTATATACCATTGACAAAACGAAGTGAGCTTATGTCAACCAGATTTACCGGTTCAACTGGACGAGCGTTTCTTTTTAATCATGTCGTAAATCTAAAGCACAGCGATGTTCACGAACGGGTACGAAACCTAGATGACTAAGTTATGGTGATCTGCTATTTTTGTTATATTCAGTAATTGATTTTAAGACAATGACAAAACATTTGTGTTCTGGCTTTGTCAGAGATACATTATATTACGATTAATTTGCTATAAAAATATACGACAAAAATATATGTTAAAATTAGGACGCGTTATATGTGCATTTTTGAAGTATAAAAGGCAATAAATTGAGTTTTAACGATTTATTTGAAAATCATAAAAGTTAATTTACAAATAATTATAATACCTTAAAACAGATAAACTAATTTAATTGCTTTTTCAATGATCCCCGTAATCTTAGATTTGATTTTAAATATTTAAAATATTTATTTTTAATCTAGAAAGTTGATAAATTACCACTAAATGGTAAGTTTTTATTCAATAATTATATACAAATGATTCATTCTTCATAATCTTAGATAAATTGCAACCTGAATGACTGATAACGAAATAGAATCTAAAAAAGATTTTGTTTATCTACCAAATGTTGAATACTAAAAAAGTAATAATTATTCACATATAATGACTATTGCTGTTTTGTCAAGGTAAACATTTGAAAGCAAGTGATATTCTTAAGTCTATGCTTTAATATTAAAAATTATTGCATATATATGAGTATTTAAGAATACTATAAATACATATTTACATATTTATGAATACATATATACGTATTCATATATACATATATTTTATATTGAGTATTATTATATTAAAAAATATAGAAATTAGTTCAATTAACTGAGTCTATGTATTTTATACTATATATAAATTAAAAATATAGATAAATAATTATTAATATTAAATGATTATATAAGAATTTATACAATTTATTACTATATTTAAAATTTTAAATAAAAATCAATTTTTAAGAATTGACTAATAAATAATATAAAATGTATTCGAAAAATGGATAGAGATAATTTTATACAGTTTAATAATAAATTTATATATAATAATTTATTATATATTTAATAATTTTAAATTACGTTTTATACAGTTTTGATTAAAAAAATCGAATAATTGCGTTAATTGTTTAAATTTATTTTTAATAGTATTTTATAATTTATTTATAATTTATTTTTTGTATTTGGCTCCGTTACATAGTAGCGGAGCCAAATACATGCTAATGACATATTTCCTTTGATGCTATTTATTTTATGTAATTGACTAATAAATAATATAAAATGTATTCGAAAAATTGATAGAGATAATCTTGAGTAATTGCCATGTTATCAGGTTTTCGGCCCCTATTCCTCGACTCAACACAGCAGCGGGGCCAAATGCATGCTAATGATGTATTTATTCGGATGAAATTTAATTATTTCGTTAGTTTAATAAATTTTACACAATTTTATTTAATATCCGTGTGTCAGCCTTTAGATTATTATAAGTTGTGCCCATGATTGTGCTCACACAACGAACGTTTTATACAGTTTTGATTAACAAATTCGAATTATTGCGTTAATTGTTTAAATTTATTTTTAATAGTATTTTATAATTTATTTTTGTATTTGGCTACGTTACATAGTAGCGGAGCCAAATACATGCTAATGACGTATTTTCTTTGATGCAATTTATTTATCTAGTGTACCTTATTCTAATACAAATTATACTGTAAATTTAATATTTTAATAATATTTTGTTGATTTATACTTCTTTTTTATAAGAAAAATAGAAAAAATCTATTTAACTTGCTTGAAAATTAGCAGAAAAATAATCTCGTATCAAGAATACATAGTTTCAGTATTTCAGACAGAGGTTAGCAACGGGAAAGCAAAGTCCAAGGTCAATACTAACTTGTCAGTACAGCAAATCAAGTCATTATAAATAATAAATGATTATATAAGATTGTATACAATTTATATTTATATAACGATATAATTTATAATTAAAAATTATGATATAAAAACTTATATAACTTATGGTAAAAATTGAAATTTAAAATGAAAGTCAATTTATATGAATTGACTAACAAATAACGGATAATGTATCAGAATGATGATTAGAAATCATCAGGATTAACTTATCATTGCTTTCGCCTTGTAACTTTTCATACCCATTCATTTCTCAACCTTCCCTTTCTCGACAATTAGCGTCCTGTTTACTGTTCCTTGCGTTCCCCTTAATTCCATTCTTTTACATGTGTCCAACAACTTTAACTCTTTTGGCTTCCGCTCCTTCGTTGTGGCTGCTCCTCTCTCGTGGAATCATCTGCCCATTCATATACGCTAATTAACATCAATGACGTGCTTCAAACACCAAAGCCAATTCAATTTCAACAATTAACTAATTAATCTGTGATTTTTGCTGTGTTCTTTTTTGTTAGTGATCATGGAATCATGCAGTTGGCATGCATTTGACACGTTAAATAAATTATTATTAGAACTAGAACTAGCGGACGATACATTTTTTTCAATTATATAGTTTATATCCTCAATTAATGCCTAGTAAATAGCGCCCAATTAAGTGGTAATAAGTAGATCTAGTAATAAGTAGTAATTAGTTCAAGAACAAATACGTGCTGGCCAGCGAGCCGGAGTTAAGTGTGTCATCCACGCAGTTCGTGATTGCTTGTTCAGAAATCCTGACGCTGTTCTTTTGACGATCGACGCAGATAATGCATTTAATAGAATTAACAGACCAGCAGCTCTTATTAACATTTCTCGCATATGTCCATCATTGTCTACAGTATTACACAACCTCTATGATAGTACATCCCAATTATCGATTGGAAATGAATTTATAACATCCTACGAAGGCTTCACACAGGGCGATGTACTAGCAATGTCTGCTTACGCAGTACCGACCATACCGCTATTGAAGGGCATCGAAGACAAATTCCCTCGTATCAATCAATTCTGGTACGCGGATGATGGTAATTTTAGTCGGTGAACCTAATCAAATCTACAATTCATTCAAATGTCTATGCGAACACGGATCTGCTTTTGGATTCAATATAAATAAGGAAAAGTGTGTGCTGCTAACTGCACCTGATAAAGCATCTGCTATGTACCAATTATTTAAAGACAGGAATAAAAATCGCCGTCGATGGAACCATAGTATTGGGTGCTCCGATCGGTGATAATAATTATATTCACAAAACGATAAGCTCCAAAATTTCTAAATACTGCTTACTTGTTGATCGTTTAGCTGACGTCGGTGTTATTGATTTACAGGTAAGCTATGCTAGTATGACCAGAGCTTTGCAGCATAAATATATACACATGCAACGAACGACGAATTGCTTAAATAGCTGGTTCGAAGAATTAAATGATATTGTTCAGCGTCGCTTTGACGAACTTTTTAATTTGAACTCAACAAATGACAATTCAATGTGGCCATTATTTTCGCTCTCATTAAGATATGGTGGTCTAGGCATAGTTGAACCACGAGTCACAGCGAAAGTAGAGTTCGAAAAATCTGAGAAGCTATGTCTTCCTTATTTAGTCGGCTTGTATAGGGTTGAGTTAAATGCCGAGCAAGATAAGTATATTTCCCAGATACGCACATCAAAAAACAATATTCACAAATCCTTACTTATGGATAAGCTATCTGATTTAGATAAAATTTGCTCTCAATCGTCCTGCGCACTAAATAAAAAGTACAATATTTTTTTAAATTATTTGACACATCACTGTTTTGTGTTTGTTGGTACTTTTTGGAGTTCTTATAAAAAAATATTCTCCCAAAAAATTATTATTATTAAAACTGCTATGCTATCAGGGTTCTGCCCCTATTGCTCGAGCCAACCTAGCAACGGACCCAAAATGTATCATTAAATATTCGTTGAGGTTAATTTTAAAATACAGAGCATACTTAAAAAATAAAAAAATTATAATAAAAAATTATATATTTTATATAATTTATATTTATATCAAGTTTACATTTAAAATTGAAATTTTAAATAAAAATCAATTTTTAATGAATTGACTAATAAATAACATACGATGTACAAGAATAAGGATCAGAGATCATAAGGAGGAACTGCTATGCTATCAGATTTATTGACCCTATATAGCAGATGGCCAAATATACGCTAATGACGTATTTTATCGTATGAAATTTGATTATCTGGTGTATTTTATTCTAATACAAAGCATACTGTTTATTATCCATTTGTAAAAAATTTCCCCTTAATAGTTTAATTTTATTTTAAATAATATTTTGTTGATTAATAATTCTACGTTATAAGAAAAAGAAAAAATTCAATAAACTTGCTTGAAAAATAGCAGAAAATAATGTCGTATCAAGAATACATAGTTTCAGTATTTCTGGCAGAGGTTATATTACAGGAAAACAAAGCCCCCAGTTCTCAACGAATGCAATTTTAAAGTTAAAGAATAAATAATATTTTTTTCGACATTAAATCCATAAAATTGTGTACTATATGTTACTCTGATAATATAACAGTTCATCCTGATCACCTCCATTATATGTTAATCGGTTCTTAAAAATGGTGTAATAGAATGCCCATTAAACTTGCTTAGAAATTAGCAGAAAAATAGTCGTATCAATAATACATAGTTTCAGTTTTTCTTACAGAGGTTATATTACCGGGAAAGCAAGTCTAAGGTCAATACTAACTTGTCAGTAGAACAAATAATGTCAGATAACCGAGTCTACGTATTTTATACTATGTTTTATCTATACTTATCAAAAATAAAGATAAATAATAAATAATTCTATAAGATTTTATTTAATTTATATTTATATCAAGTTAACCTTTAAAAATAAAGATTAAAAATTAATAATATTAGATTTTATACAATTAATATTTAAAAATTGTCTTGGTTATAATTCTTACAATGATTATATTACCAGGAAAACAGTTTACAGGTCAATAATAACTTGTCAGTAGAATAAATCAAATCAGATAACTGAGTATACGTATTTTATACGATATATAAATAAAAATAAAGATAAATAATAAATAATTATATAAGATTTTATACAATTTTTATTTATATCAAGTTAAAATTTAAAATTGAAATTTAAAATAAAAGTCAATTTTTATGAATTAACCACGAAAAGGCGAGTACGACATTGCACTAATTTAAGGAAAATTCCAACGAAAATGAATTATATCAGCTAACTGAATTAATGTATTTTATACGATATATAAATTAAAACAAAAATAAATAATAAATAATGATATATAATATTTTATACAATTTATATTTATTTAAAGTCAAAAAACATTACCGGGAAAGCAAAGTCCAAGGTCAATACTAAACTTGTCAGTAGAACAAATAATGTCAGATAACGGAGTCTACGTATTTTATACTGTTTTATCTATATTTATTAAAGATAAATAATAAATAATTCTATAAGATTTTATATAATTTATATTTATATCAAGTTAAAATTTAAAAATAAATATTAATAATTAATAATAATATTAGATTTTATACAATTAATATTTAAAAATTGTCTTGGTTATAATTCTTACAATGATTATTTTACCAGGAAAACAGTCTACAGGTCAATAATAATTTGTCAGTAGAACAAATCAAATCAGATAACTGATTATACGTATTATATACGATATATAAATAAAAATAAAGATAAATAATAAATAATTATATAATATTTTATAGAATTTATATTTATATCAAGATAAATTTAAAATTGACTTTTAAAGTAAAAGTCAATTTTTATGATGTATTTTTATGATGCAATTTTTATAATGTAGCAAATAATATACGATGTATTCGATATAAATCATTAAAAGAATCTGCTATGTTATCAGTTTTGGCCCCTATTCATTTATAAAATAAAGGAATAGAAAATAGAGGAATATAAAATAAATAATCTTTCTTCCTTTATAGAATAAAGATTTTCTAAATATTTTTAAAATATTTGATTGTTAATTATTGTAATTTTTATATGTTTATGTCTTTCGTTGTAAAACATATATTTTTTAGATTATGTTGACTGGACGTCATTTTGTCCGCGATGTTTTCTGTAAGAAATGCTTTACTAAAATTGGATGGATGTACGAATTTGCCACGGAAGAAACCCAACGCTACAAAGAAGGCCGTGTAATTTTGGAACGAGCTTTAATTACCGAAATAGAAGGGCATTCTGCTCAGCATTTGTAATTAGTGTACATTATTTTTATCCATTTTTCATTTTATCCTGCTTGTTTTCTATTTTTGTATTTGCATAGTACTCTTAGTGTCTGTAAATGCATTTGAAATTGATAAAACTCAATAACACATTAAAGTCATTAATGAATACGTTTTTTGTTAAATTTTAATTAATGTACATTGCCATAACTATGAGATGCTAGTTAACACACATTCGGAATCATTAGAATACACGCGTGCGTATTTTTCCTTCATGGTAAACTTAGCTTTAACGATCAAAAGTTACTATAAACAGTTTGCAGTATAATTTTAGTTACATTATTTGTTCATTTTGATACTGTTATTGGATCTTTCCCGATATACTGACTTTGTCGTAGCAAAATAAAAATGTGCTAAAATAGCGGAATTGTAATTACTCTTTCAACTGACAATTTTTTTGGGAGAAACAAACACAAAATTTAATATTTAAATTAAAAAATTAACTATTTAATTTTTTAAAATTTTTAGCGAATTGAAGTCGGAATGACTTTTAAATATATTTGTATTATTTGCATGAATTTCCGATGTAATTGCTATCATTGTAAAGTTTTCCAATAAATGCACGAAAAGTTATTCAACTTTCTTCATTTTTTCGAAAAAAATGATTTGAATTTGAAAAATCTCAAAAATTTCAAATATAAACATAAAATTTTTATTGCAGTACTGCAATCTGCATATTTATAATGATCTAACATCCAAAGCTTTGGTAATTTGAGATTTTCCACAAAGTTATTGAACATTAAATTTCAAAAACAGTAATTTTTAAAATTCTGAGAAGATTTGATCGATCTCGATTACTATGGGCAGGATGGGGATTTATCGTGCATTGTCGTTTAAATTTCATATACATCAAATTCATCTTCCTAACATTGTTTATCACATATATAATACTTTAATCTCCCATTGATATATCCCTTCCTCCCATGTGATATGGTATGTACGTGTAATCGATTTTTCTATCAAATTTTGTAGATGTTCAAAAGTTTTAATACCTCTTTGTTATAATCTCTGTGAACATATTATTTTGTAAATTCGTAAATATTAGCAGATGTTTAGTAATATAAACCTAAACTGGTTACGCAGTAATATTACTACGGAAATGGATGCGGTAAAATTCTTGCAGACTCGTGAACTTATTACAATAGGTATGTCAAACGTTATATTTATAACATATATTCTAAAGATATTTTAGAAAAAAATGTCGTCGCAAGCATTCGATGAAGCTAAGTAATCGAGGAGACAATATATACTGGCGATGCCAAAAATCGCAGTGCAATGTTTCGCCATCCGTTCGTGAAGGGACTTGATTTGAAGGAGCACGATTATCCCTATCCAAAACAATCGTATTGATATATTGTTGGTCGACACAATTGACGACAGTTCAATTCTGTGAAGAGGAATTGGATATCGATCATAATACAGCTGTCGATTATAATAATTACATGCGTGAGGCCTGTGCGGCTGAGATTTTGTGCAATCCTACCAAAATAGAAGGTAAGGATATGGTAGTCGAAATCGACGAAACTGTATTTGCACGCCGCAAATACAATAGGGGACGCGTTTTACCGCAACAATGGGTGTTTGGCGGCGTCTGCAAAGAGTCCTCCGAGGTTTTTCTTTTTGCAGTGGATCAACGAAACGCCGAAGCACTAAATGCTTGTATTAAGCAATGCATTCTGCCAGGCTCGATAATCCATTCAGATCTTTGGAAAGGTTATTGTGACGTGCAAAGCTTGGAAGGATACAGCTTTCAGCACAGGACTGTCAATCATTCTGTTGATTTTGTGACTTCAGACGGTATCCACACGCAACAGATAGAGTCGACATGGAACAAGCTAAAATCTGGAATTAGACGACGATGGGGTACACATCGATCCATGATCGACTCATATCTTGTGGAATTTATTTGGCGTAGAAGACACCGAAACGACAACAGTTTTGATGCTATTTTGCAATTCCTTAAAAATGTTAGATTGATCGATTGATCGATCAAATCTCCTAAGAATTTTAAAAATTACTGTTTTTGAAATTAAATGTTCAATAACTTTATGTGGAAAATCTCAAATTACCAAAGCTTTGGATGTTAGATCATTATAAATATGCAGATTGCAGTACTGCAATAAAAATTGTATGTTTATATTTGAAATTTTTGAGATTTTTCAAATTCAAATCATTTTTTCGAAAAAATGAAGACAGTTGAATAACTTTTCGTGCATTTATTGGAAAACTTTACAATGATAGCAATTACACCGGAAATTCATGCAAATAATACAAATATATTTAAAAGTCATTCCGACTTCAATTCGCTTAAAATTTTTAAAAATTAAATATATATTTTTTTAATTTAAATATTTAAATTTGTGCTTGTTTCTCCCAAAAATATTTTGTCAGTTGAAAGAGTAATTACAATTCCGCTATTTTAGCACATTCTTATTTTGCTACGACAAAGTCAGTATAACGGAAAAGATCCTGTTATTTAGTGTCAAAAATAATGGTTATTTTGTATTCGAGTCATTAGAAATGTATTGGAAACAAATTTTTACAAAACATTTGATAAAAATGCGTTTTTAAAAGTATTTGGTAAAACTCAAGAACACATTAAAGTCATTAATTAATATCTTTTTTGAAATTTTAGTTTATGTACTTACGAACACATTACGATCACTACGGAATGCTGGATAACATACATTACAAAATCATTAGAATACATACAAATGTTTTTTAATGTTTCTTAATCATAATTCAAAAATCAATGAGATTTTTTGATTGTGGCTTTTATTCATTAAAAGAAAATAAAATTAGTTTAAAGATAATTTATTTGTCGTTGCGACATTTATTATTTAGGCCGTTGCGATCAAATGATCGGTTGCAAGAAAAATTTGATAAAATGTACTAAAAATTATCAATTTTCTTAAAATTGATTCACAAAAAAATTACATATATAGGAATTTCTTACAAAGCAATAAGAAATGATCAATTGGCAGTTGATATTAGAATGTGAGAAAAATACTACCTTGAAAGATAGTATAAGGTAGTATAAGTACGAATAGGGGAGGTAAAGAGTTTCAAGTAAAAGAAAGGAGCAATGGAGTATGACCAATCTTCAATTGACATTTGGGAACAGAAGATATTCTTTAGAGTTTAAACATAAAGAAATATGACAGGAAAGGTCGATAGATATATCCCAAAGGGACCGACTATCCTGCTTTCGAATAGAGTTGATAAGAAAACTTAGACAAAGCAGACGGAAATTGATACTTTGCTATTGAAGTTGAAAGAAGTGAAGTGATATCTCGTATAAACAACGAAAGCCGAAATAATACGAATTCCGGTGTTTAAGATACATTAAAGATATGATTTTGCAGGTATTAGCTAAGTACTTAGACAGTGGTCAATGTTAGGGAAACGTGGGCGGAGATAAGATTAAAGCACATTTAAAAGTGCTATTAGTCTGATAATGCGTCGAAGTTCTTTGTGTGGCATGTTGGAAAAGCGAACTTAATGACCAACAAAATGAGTAAATTATAGCCCGCTATCAAAAAAGCCAAAGCAATTTAGATAATCAACTACGCGTAGCGTTTCGAGTTTAGGTAAACTGGTAATTGATTTTTGGTCGATTTGAGAATATGCAATTTAAATATTTTGGACTTTTCGGAATTCAGGAGCATATGAATGCAAAACGAATAAAAACATACGAATGCATGTGAAATTTAAATTCTTAAGTGTCGACCACTTTCTAATTAATTTTAATAGCTTACAGTAAATACAGTTATGAAGTTCTTAGCCTTGGTTTTTATTACAATATTCACAATCAGTTTTTCATAATAATTAACTTCGATTTTTAAAGATTTCTGACTAGCTAGATTTAGTATTAGAGTTATAAATTCGGCAGTTTGTTTAGCCAAGAATATCTGTTATTTATAATGCAAATATTGAAGTTTTATTTCTGGATTTATGGTGACAAAATTCTACACAATAAATTAAGTAAACCCAGGCAAGGCAGTAAGGTATATAATGATCATCGTTAGGCTGTAGTGTAAATTCCAATGCAAATCTTAGACTTTTAAATATACATATTGAATAAACCAATCAAGTTTATTCGATAAAACAATGATGTGATTAGAAATATTTAAATGTTTCTAAAATATGTTATCCTTAATATACAGTAGGTTCTACATAAATGTTCTTCACATGAGCTTATAACTTCTCAATTAGATAGTGTATGATAACAATTGTGTTATTATTTAATTCTAGTTCAGAAGAATATATATATATATTCTTCTATAATATAATATATAAATAATATATATTATTTGTATACTTTATCTTGTATAGACAAACAATTGTTGACAATAGTTGAACTTCATATCATAGAGGCAATCTGCGAATCAAAGATTCTGCAGGTACCACGATCCTCATTGTGAGAACAATGCTCGGCAACATTAAAAATTAAAAATTTAATTTTAATTTCAAACTTTACCTACACTATGCTGCAAAAGAATGAAAGATGTTTTTTAAATGTCCAATAAAGGTCTTTCGTTTTTTATAATTTTTTTCTTGTCCAGTTGTGTCCGCATTTCGGAAATGTTGCCCAATGCTCACTTTTAGATAACACTAGGAATGACACAGCAAGTTTTGAGATTTACTATCTCTACCTGTACCGAGTTCTTCCGGAAGCTCATATAGAATGAGTCATAGCCACCTTTGCTGACTTCCTCAAATGTTAGAAATAATCGGGTTTATTCGGAGATTCTCGTGGATGGTCGAGCTTTAAACCATATCTGAGACTTGTTTCTAATGTTTAGATCATAAAAATTACGAATGAACACAATTTCGTTTGCCTGTATTCGGGATCTTATTTTTTGGCCATTATTCATAGTTTTATCACTATATGTCAAGATATGAACGGGGATTGGGCATTAAAATGCTTCAACTTGATCAGTAGTTTCCAAACTTTTCGATTTTATGTCCATTTTTACACCTTATACAATAAAAAATCTAAACTCACCTCTTAGATTATTTTATGAATACTTAAATAGTATTTTATGAGAGTATCACAGGTACTTCGTCTTTTTAAAAGAAATTACGAGATATCCGTAAACTCAATAAAATAAGAATATTTCAATTAAGAATGATGTTTTTATAAATAAATCTGACAAATTATAAGATTATCTATGAAGATATAATATCAACGTTATGTTTTACTGAAGAGTGCACATTACTTTTAATGAATTATCTCTATTTTCTGAAAATTTAATATCAGAGTCGAAGAAATACCTTATATAACCAAAAGTTGTACGTTATTTATTGGTAATGTTGACTTGCCAAGTTGTAAAGAGAATTGTGTTATTTTTAAATTTTTTCATAGTTTCTCATCAACATCGATTGTCATCCCATCTATTCTCCGCGTCACTGTTGCATTACTCAAATTTATTTCTTATTTTGTCATCTAATTGAATTTGTAATACATTGCATAAGGATGCTCTCACAGCTAGAATAACCAGATCTATAATGGAATAGGGTTTTTCTATTTTGGTAATAAGAAATAAAATGCTCTAGGTCGCAAGTAACCTGTCAATATCTTACTTTAATGTAAAAACATATCTTCATCTTCAACTGTTTTATAAATTGATCCGTTAATTCTTAAAATAACGATAAGCCTTTATCGTTTTCATTTGCATATATTATTTCTAGATGTCTTTTTGATATCATACACCTCATAGACTCATTCAGAAAGACTTTTACATAATATCACATCGGAAACAATTTGTTTCACGGTGCCGGTATAAAACCATAATTCAAAATCATAAACTGTATTGCCTTATCTTTTTGTTCTATGTTGAGGTTTTATGTCATGAATAATTATTAGTATTATTTACAGACAATTAAATGAGCAAGCTCTGTACAATTGCATCGATTCCTTAAAAATCATCATATCATGCTGATAGATACACGAACGAGAACATGATGAACGGAAGCCGCATGAATACGAAGAAGACGCTCTCCATAAGGTAGACTACGTACTAGAGGGACATGTTTTGCTGCCTTATGTAATAAGACTGTTTCCAACCGCTGTCTCTCATATTAATGGTCTGGAAAATCATCAGATGAATCATGTAAAATAATACTTTTATGTGTTTAACAAAATATTAAAACTGTTGGATGATTAAATGTGCGTCGAATTAAACCAACCATGCGATAGGAAGAGTTAGGAAACGGGCAAGACGAGACGATTATGCCGAGGGATGTCTTATCGACCCAATGACTATTCGATTTCTAACAATTCCAATTGTAGTTGGGGCAGAAGCAATAATGCACTTATCGGCACGGGCTGCACAGCATCGATCGTCGAGTTGTCAAGTTGCTAGCTATGAAGCTAGTAGTTTAACGGCAATTTTCCTATGAGTTCATTATTGATCAACTTGGTGACAGCCGCGCACGCCGAGATGTCATTGAATGATGTCTTAGGCGGGATCGACCACGCATCCAATACATTTTCTAGTGTGATATCCTCTTTCAATGAGTCAAATGATGTAGAGTAAGCTTCAACCTCGTTTGAAGTTGCACATACTCGTAGCATATCAATGCATTTAAAATACGTATTTTTATGTATTTGATTATAATCCCAAAGCCCTCTGAACCATCTGCTAGAAGCTGTTCTCCAAGACAGAAATGCATTTTTTCTTATGATTGACAACCATTCTACTGAGAATGTCTTGTAGGACATCAGCTTCCTTGCGTCACGCTTTAACAACTCTTCATCGAATGATCATGGGGTTGACACAAGAAAATTATCTGAGAAGATGGATTCGGACCATATCTTAATTCCCCGAATAGCTTTTATGTGCAAGTCCCTAAGATTATATTTTATCATTGACGGTCGATTTAGTTAGCAGTTATCAAATTCGACCTCTTCCAGCACCATTTAGGTCCCCAACAATGTAAGGTACACCGGCATTAAACACTCTAAGCAGAAACTTTATTGATGGCCTTCATACTCTCCTTCTTTCGCTAGCCACCATGTTTTATATAGAAGTTTGCTAAATAAACCGGACACTGGTAACGAAGAATTATAGAAGTCGATAAGATCCCATCTTGTTGGGTCCTTTTGAAATCAAGCAAGTGTTAACACGCTTTGTTGTCATTGGAACCTGAATAGACTCTTAACTTCCGTCAATGAATATGTGAAATTTTCATATGTGAAATTTGTGTAATTTTCGGGTTGCTTGATTAGATTGTTCAAAACCTATAGAGAACGTGCCTTTTGCAGAAATATGGCATCTCCATGATCAAAATGGAATATTGTACTAGATTTCTAACGGTCCCTATTTTACAACTAATCAAGGATTTGTCCTTCTACGAGTTATACTCGATGCGCCTCCTTTTACACGGTTACACCGTACGTTTCGCGTCTATTCTAACTCTTCTCTCTCCCATCATTCGTCCATCTTGTCCGGTGTTCCACAAGGCTCAGTATTAGGCCCTATGCTTTTCTCTCTTCTCGTTGAGTTGTCTTCGATTTCTCATACATTTAAGATACATGTTATGCAATATACTAATGACATTATCATCTATGTTCATTCATCTGCATATTATAAGACAATTTATAACTGTTCTAGCAAATTACATTCCAGATTATTCCTGTCAGTTCCAGATTATTCCTGTCAGTTCCAGATTATTCCTGTCAGTTCCAGATTATTCCTGTCAGTTCCAGATTACTCCTGTCAGTTCCACTTCTATCTGCTCATCTACCTCGACTCCTATCAGCTCTGTCCGTCCACCACTTCCACGAAATCGTTTTCCTTCGCGCGATCGCTGTATAATCATATCAAACTTAAAGCTTTCCGAATCTCCTTCTCCACAATCTCGCCTCGATGATGTATCTGCTTTCAGGTCTATCCTAGCAACCATTCTACCTGATGATAACCTATCACTCTTCAATAATATCGCTCCTGTATCCTTTATTCGTTTAAACAAATCCACTAAATCCAATCATCTCAGTCCTCCACTCTTAAAAATCGTTTTCCGACATAGTTCACATGCCTCTTCGGTACTCTCCCAACGTTTTAAACTTCTTACCACTTCCTCTACTTGCCGTATCTTTCCTGACCGCTTTCCTTCTGATATTGCCCAGCTCAATTTAGCTCGCATTGAAAAACATCGACGTGAAACAAACGGCGAGTCATCCTTATCTATACGTAAAATCAACGGAAATTTTCACGTTCTTCACACAAGGCCAAAAATTCGATGGCGTCCAATCTCTCCCCCTTGTCTTCTTCGCTATTCGATCTCGCTCCTAAGCATACTTTTCGTCTTAGTCTATTCAACACTCGCTCTATTCTTCATAAAGCTGATATGCTTCTCGATATCTTCGATCAATTATCTATCGATATTATCTGCATTACCGAATCCTGGCACTCTGACTCCGACGATCTTGCTATTCGTCGTCTATGTCGCTCTGGTTGTTCTCTAGTTGAATCAGCTCGTCAAATTACATCTCATAATTTGTCATCCGGGTTCAGTTGCCCCATCACGTATCTTCTTTAACGACCTTGCAGATCTTATGTCTCACTGTTCATTGTCTTATACTCCTTCTTTTGTTCTCGGTGACTTTAACATTCGTCTTGATCGCCCGTCTGACTCTGACTCTATCACTTTAACTAATCTTTTTTCTGATTTTAACTATAAATTACTTTCAACAAGCCCAACTCATATTCTCGGCGGTGCTCTCGACATCATTGCTGTTCCTAACTGCTTCAATGACTATACCTCCTTGTCAATTACTGATCCTGGTTTGTCCGATCATTTCATTGTCACTGTTACTCTTACTCGTTCCCATCCTCCTTCTCCGCCTTTACCTTTATCTACACCAAGTCGACCCTGGAAGCTTCTCGATATCCCTGTTCTCTGCACATCCTTACTCAATTCTTCACTCTTTTCACTTCCTCTTAACTATCTCTCTCCCGATGATCTCTGCATTCTGTTTGATTCTGAACTTACGTCGATTCTCAATAACCTTCTGCCTAGTCGACTTCGACGTTTCCAGCGCTTGCGCCATGCTCCCTGGTTCGATTCTGACTGTAGTCTTTCTAAGCGTCGACTCCGTCACTCTTTTCGTATGTATAAACGCTTTCTTAAACGTTTACCCAACTCACTCCCTCCAAATCTTCGTGATTCCTACTTTTCTCAACGCTGTTCACATCTCATTCTTATTCGTACTAAACGTACTCTCTTTTGGCGAAATCAACTCGAGTCATCTTCCAACTCTAAATCTCATTGGTAAATCATAAACTCAATTCTTTCACGATCATCTACTTCTTGTAATATAAATCCTGATGAATTTTCTTCTTATCTACAAACTAAGCTATCTAATTTACTTTTCCTACTACCCATAGCCCCCTTGTATCCACTCTTCTCTTTAAATACTTCCCTCCCAGAGCTATTCCACCTTCTTCCCGTTTCATCTGATGAAGTTTCTTCGGTTCTGCTGTCAATACCTAATAAAACCTCTCCTTCTGACCAAATTCCCACTCACTTGCTTAAAAATATCTGCTCATCTATCTCACCCTTCCTAACCACATTGTTCAACTCGTCCATCCGTAGCCGTACATTTCCTTCCATCTGGAAATGCGCCACTGTTCGTCCTCTCATCAAAAAGCAATATCTCGACTCCTCACTACCATCTTCGTACCGTCCTATTTCACTTCTCCCAACCCTCTCTAAACTCCTTGAGCGTCTCGTTCTTAAGCAAGTTAATACATATTTCTATTCCTCTAACTTATTTCCTCCCTTCCAAGCCGCTTTTCGCTCTAATTACTCTACCGAAATTGCATGTCTTAAAGTTTATAACGACTTACTCATATAACGCGATCATAAATTATGTAGTGTCATAGTTTCTCTTAATCTATCGTCTGCTTTTGACATCGTCGATCACTCGATTCTTCTCCATCGCCTTTGTCATGATTATGGCTTCTCTTTACCCACTGTATCATGGTTTTCTTCATATCTATCAAACCGTACATTTCGCGTACAGTCTAACTCTTCTCTCTCCCATCCTTCGTCCATTCCGTCCGGTGTTCCACAAGGCTCCGTATTAGGCCCTATACTTTTCTCTCTTCTTCTTGGTGATTTGTCTTCGATTTCTCATAAATTTAACTTCCATGTTATGCAATATGCTGATGACATTCTCATCTATGCTCATGCACCTGTTTATCGTATTCACGATCTTAGTGTTTCTGCTTCCGACTGTCTTGTCTCAATTTCCAATCATCTTTCTTCCCTTCGCCTTTCTCTGAATCCTGATAAATCCAAAATTATGTAGATCCTACCTTGACGCCTCGGCTTCGAACCTATCTCCGTATCATTAAATTCTACAATTCTTCCTATCGTTGATAATCTCGTTTTCCTAGGCTTCCATTTTGACAACCGACTTTCACTTAAACCTTTCGTTAGAGATAAAGTACGCTCATCTACCTTGATACTCCGCAACCTCCGTCAAGTTCGTAGATTGATCGATTTCCCTTCTTGTATGACTCTCATATCTTCTCTCCTTTTTTCTAGACTCGATTATTGACTTAGTCTATTTTCCAACTCACCTAAATCCACTCTTCTTCCCCTACAACGCATCGTCAACGCAGCTGTCCGAATTCTCCTCCGTCTTCGTCGTTTTGATCATACATCCTACCATCTTGCTTCTCTCGATTTGCCTACAATTTATTGTCGTGTTCAAATTCGTCTTCTTATCGTTGCTTTCCGCCTTGTAACTTTTCATACCCCTTCATTTCTCAACCTTCCTTTTCTTGATAATTCTCGTCCTGTTTACTGTTCCTTGCGTTCCTGTAATTCCCTTCTTTTACATGTCCCAAACTACTCTACCTCCTTTGGACTCCGCTCCTTCCTGGTGGCTGCTCCTCTATCGTGGAATCATCTGCCCATTCATATACGCCAATCAACTTCCCTGCAGTGCTTCAAACGACAAATCCGATCCCATTTTAACAATTTATCTGCTTGACTTTCTCATTTTTGTTTGTGGACTTGTAAGCGTACAGCTTGTACGCATTTGCCACATTAAATAAATTTGTATTATTATCGTATTCACGATCTTAGTGTTTCTGCTTCCGATTGTCTTGTTTCGATTTCTAATCATCTTTCTTCCCTTCGCCTTTCTCTGAATCCCGATAAATCCAAAATTATGTGGATCCTACCTCGACACCTCGGCTTCGAACCTTCCTCCGTATCATTAAATTCTACAATTCTTCCTATCGTTGATAATCTCGTTTTCCTAAGCTTCTATTTCGACATTCGACTTTCACTTAAACTTTTCGTTAGAGATAAAGTACGCTTATCTACCTTGATACTCCGCAACCTCCGTCAAGTTCGTAGATTGATCGATTTCCCTTCTTGTATGACTCTCATATTTTCTCTCCTTTTTTCTAGACTCGATTATTGTCTTAGTCTATTTTCCAACTCACCTAAATCCATTCTTCTTCCCCTACAACGCATCGTCAACGCAGCTGTCCGATTTCTCCTCCGTCTTCGTCGTTTTGATCATACATCCTACCATCTTGCTTCTCTCGATTTGCCTACAATTTATTGTCGTGTTCAAATTCGTCTTCTTATCGTTGCTTTCCGCCTTGTAACTTTTCATACCCCTTCATTTCTCAACCTTCCATTTCTTGATAATTCTCGTCCTGCTTACTGTTCCTTGCGCTTCCGTAATTCCCTTCTTTTACATGTCCCAAACTACTCTACCTCCTTTGGACTCCGCTCCTTCCTGGTGGCTGCTCCTCTATCGTGGAATCATCTGCCCATTCATATACGCCAATCAACTTCCCTGCCGTGCTTCAAACGCCAAATCCGATCCCATTTAGACAATTTATCTGATTGACTTTTTTATTTTTTGTTAATGGTCATGTAAGCGTACAGCTTGTACGCATTTGCCAAGTAAATAAATTTGTATTCTTATCTGCAAGATAATGTAATTAACTCCCCATGCTTAACACATTTTTGGATTCATTTCGAACATGTTTCTTTGTTACCGTAAAAATAGATGAACTACAGAGTCAGATGATACTGAGGAGATATACTCAATATTTTTATCTTTTTTTCAGTTTCAACACATTTTAAAGCCAACAAAGTATTTATCTTATTTTGAATATTGATTTCTTAATTTTACACACTTTTTTATAATTATTAGATCATTTATTATTAAATAATAATTAATTAATAAATAATGATAAATATCTATTAATTATTGATAGATGTTTTATAATTATTAATTTTTTTTCTTTAATTTTTCAAGTTTTTTTATATCCATATCTTTTAATACCAATTTGCTTAATTTTTTTATTAATATATTAATATAATAATATACTAATATATTATAAAAGATAAGTAAAAAAGAAAACAAAAATATATAAACAAGCACAAAACAATAAAAGAACAGCAACACACTTACCCTCTCGCTTGAAGCCGACCAATTAGGATTTGAAAAGTTAGTGTAAACTTTTCAGTAAATAAGACTAGTTAACAGCAGCTTAAATAGGTTTCTTAAGGATGTGGGCACTTCTTGCCAAAAATTTACTGAACACAAGATAGGCCAAAATAGCAAATTGTATAAAAATGATAGGAACCATTAAGTGAGTTAGCGTTGATTAACTCTTTGAATAAGCATTTCCAATAATTAATAGTGAACGCGGAAGTGATTCAAGGACAAGGTAATTCCATAAATTGTTTAGGTAATCTTGTTGACTGCTTTCAAGTTCGTGAGGAAGCAAATGATAATCAACGGTTCCAGCAAGTTGCCTGCGAATGTTTGATATGAAATATATGAAAATCAAATTTAATTTTGAAGTAATCTAATGTAATTTTGAAGTTACATTTCTGATTGTAACCTAACTTATCTTTATAGCCCTGTAAAAAACGTTACAAATGCATGATATCGATAATTAATCATTGTGATTGAAGCTCATATCAAGCTATTTTAGTATTTTTATGTCAATATGTGTATGCATTCCAGATTGCATTCCATATCTTCAGTCCTAGATCGGATTTCTCTGCTAGGCCGTCATTAACAATTTCTTTCAGTTATTAAAGTAAAAGCATAACTTAATTATTAATTAAACTATTTCATCAACGCACTATTGATGCATATACTCTTATCTTTGTTTTGAGGTTAACGACGCGTCGTTTCCACAATTCCGAAAGTCCCCCAAACGCTCGATTAGCTCTGACTAGTTTTGAGAGTATGCCCTCTTATGTGTCAGCATTGTCCTATATTACACAACCTAGATAGGTGAATGAGTGTACACACTCAATCGGTTGATGCTCTATAGTGACAACTTTTTCAGGGGTTCCGACGCAGAGTATCTTGCATTTGTTGGGGTTCAAGTAGAGCCTGTACTTTGATGAAGCATCGAATGTTAAGGACAATACGCAATGATCGCTCATCCCCAGTTATGAAAGATAATCTATGTGAATTATATCAGTCTTAAACGAAGACAATACCACGTCTAGCTGGGTGGACAATTTGCTAGCGAAACGGGTTGCCTCATGTGTATGTTGATGCAGACCACAGTTGTGCAGAACATTCAATAAAACAGAGCCTAATGCAATTCGGCTAGTAGACGAAAAAGAGTCCCAATCGGTTTAATGAGTATTCAGATCTCCGAAGATTAGACATTATTTCTATTGACCACATACCTCAATAAGTTCTTTTAAATTATCGATACCCTCCAACGGAGGACGATAGAACACTAACACATACATAGAATTGACATTATTAAGGCACAATTTGAGGTACAAAACCTCATTCTCATTGGCATCACTACATCAAACGCACTACATCAATACCATCAACACACTACATATATACCAAGAACACTACATTAATACCTTTAGGAGCAATATCACTAAAACAATGATTTATTTTATATTTCACTAGCAACAATCATCATTCATTCGTTAAGGGTTCTTTCGTATAAAAATAAACTTAGAGCTATTGAAATACATTCTTTACGCAATCTTCGCGATTTGTGCTTGACGTGTGAAATATTTCGCAAAGAACATGTCATTTTGCGTGAACTGCAGGCTATTTGGTCTACTTGAACTTTTCGGAATTTCCCTTTGTATCTCAGTTATCGGCGAGTTATGCAGTCCAAAACAAATCAATTTTGGACAGAGAATTGTCAATCAATGGAACCGTTTAAATGAACTGACTGTCATTTTAACTTCACTTGAGCTATTCAAACGTTGCGTTATTTCAAATTTATTGTCTCTTAATTTTTTTCTAATATATAGTTTGCAATTTTGAGCTATGCTCGATATGTTGTCGAAATTAATGATAAATAATTCCGTACAAACATTTCATGAAACATTATCCTTCTAATTTCACGAAGTTAATATTGATTAAATTTTCTTTTCCTCGTGCACCATAAATAAATTTGGATCAAGTAATTTTGATTGATATTTCGTATCTTTTAATTTTATATTTCCATAATGATACTAATCAGAAAATGTGTCACTCTTTAGCTATTCCTGTTCTTATAGTTCTTTTCTCTTTATTATTCACAATACATGCCTTAGAGTTTACAGCTGTTTTGACTGCCCACAGCCAATTATAAAAGCGAAAAAATTTCATTTTTATTTTAAATTGATTGCCTCTTACCTTTTCTATTTTGAACAATTTTGAGCAATGTCGAACATGCCTCGACACATTAAACACAGGCATTAAACACATGCTTTGCACCGTGTTTAATCCCGATTGTCAAAATTTTATTGATGATTTACAATTGAACATCGATAATGCTAAATTTGATGCAATTCTATTCAAAATTACATTTACCATTTATAATTACTATTGCAACGTTTTGAATATTATATTGATCATCTCTAGTTGTTATCTGTTATATCATTGACTGTCATTTTGTATTAATCAAAATTTTAACAATTTTAGAATATAAAAGAAAATATAAAAGGCTTTATTCATTATTAAAATATCATCCATCTCTGACATATAAGTAGTTACACAAATGAAGATCACGATGATAACCACCAAAAAATAGTCTTTGCACATACTCCGTACAATCATCCGTCACTGTTCAGAATGATGTGAAATATAAGTTGGAGTTTACAGTCTTTGCTTGTGCCAAAACTTGTAAAATGTCGATTACTGTAAATGTATACCTATGTGGGTTGGTGGCATGTGCCACAGAGATATTAGAAAATATTTAAATATATCAGGAACTTATGAGGGACATGGGCAAATTTTAGAACTTCGTCGTCGAAAATGATGTGCAATTTATAGCTGATAGATGATAGTTGCATGTCGCTAATGCTAGCAGTGCGATTGTGAATTCTATAGAGGTTTTGAAATGTATGGATTTATAGTTTTATGCAAACAAGGCACGAATAAGTTAGATTTGGAAGGATGGAATGCTTATAGAAATGCTTCAAGTCATTGGGTGTTGTTTCAATGAGCTGAAAGCGTTTAAGGATGCAAATCTTGAATTATATGTCTTAGAGATTATAATTGCTTGTATGTTCAAAGTCAGATATTATTCATATAGTATCCTGATGATGAACATACTCGTTTATGAAATATTTTGCTAGAACGTCTGTTTTTGTAGATTATGTTTAACAAATCGAATATTCGATTTAATAATAAAATTTAAATTTAATATAAATTCTTCCAGAGAACATTTTTATCTATGATTATTTGATAATCAAAATTACAAAATTGTAAATTACTAGCTGACAAATTATTAGCTAGTATTAGCTAATAATTAATTATTAATAATTTCAGTTAATTCCAATTAACGGTTTAGATAACGCATTTATTTTTATTTGTTTGTCAGAATCATGCAGTTTACCTGTTTAAAACCTAATCAATTTTTTAATTCACGAGTTGTCTTCTAGATATGCAAAAGTAATTAATAGAAAAACACATTCCAAAATGGTTTTCGAGGTGATGCTTGCTAAAATCCTTGAAGGGTATCTTGGTGATTATATCGAGAATCTTGATACGAAAAATCTCAGAGTTGCGCTCTGGGGAGGTTTGTTATTTACAAATTTTATTATTATTTGCTTTATTGAATATCATTTTAGGCAATGTCGAATTGGAAAATTTGCGATTTAAGTCATCTGCTTTAGTATATTTTAATCGTTAATTAAATTTTAACCATTTTTTTTTCATTTTAGGCCGATGTTAGTTCATCTTTATCCGTTAAGGCAGGCTTTCTAAGTAAGCTAAACACTTTTTCTATTACAATGTTCGTTTGTTTCTCAATTAGATCTCCTTGTATCAAAATCAAAATAAGCTTAAAAAAATAAATTTTTACTTAAAAATTCTTAATAAATTATATACTTAAAACCTAACAACGCTGCGAACGTTCTGTAAATTTCGATTGCTTTTCTCTTCGTATCGTTATTTTTATATATCTCAACAGAGATGCGTTTACGAAGACAACTTCAATCTGGCTTATTTTTAGCCTTAATTATATTATATCTCTAGGAAAAACATATCATCTATCAAGCTGATGACGTTGAATATAAATTTAGTTTTTTAAACGTTTATAGTGGTCATTACTTATGAACTTATAACGGGATTGCTACCGCTAAATCTATGTTTTACCGTCAAATTTGAGTGTAAACGTATCGTTTCAATCTCACTTCGACATGAACTTATAACGGTACTGCTGCTGCTAAATCTATGTTGAACCATCAACTCTATGCTTATCTTTGTTTAATCGTCAAATTCAAGTGTAAACGTATCGCTTCAATTTAACTTTGACATGCACTTATAACGGGACTGCTGTCGCTAAATCTAACACATATGTTTTTAATCGTCAAATTTAAGTGTAGACTTATCGCTTCAATTCAACTCCGGCAAAACCCAAGATCCTTGCAAAAATGTTACATCTTCCCAATCTTCCTGTTTCCTTCAGACATAAACTATCTCGAAAGAATATTGCGATTCCTAAAAATTAAAGATGTAACTATTGGAGTAATAAAAGTTTGATAAAGCTTTCATTCTATCATATGAAAATAATTACCAGTCACGTTTTATACATAAGGCTTTTTTATAAAACGTATTATGCCCATTTTAATTATTTAATTATTTATAATGAGCCAAGTAATTCTATTTTTATTTAGAGTATTATTGGTACAAATTACTTGATTATTTATTTCTAATTTAACAGTTTTTTGAATATTTTAAATTTTATTTTACTGCTCTTAAATTTAATGTTTTCCATTTTTCAATTACAATTCCACAATTCTTTATATTTTGTTTTATTTTCCACTATTTTTAATCTTTTTAAGCTTTGGATTTTAAGCTTTTTAAGCTTTGGATTTGCAAAATCCTAAAATATCATTGTTCCATTCTCATTAAGAAATTATTATTTTAATAATTAAAATTTGTTTAAATTCACACTTTTTTCATCAATAATTTTTGAAAAATATTAAAATTTATCATTTCGTCATTTTATAAACATCGTTTTTACCACACATGGGGCAGAACAGAATGCGGATACTGTATTTTCGTATGCTAATTTTTTCTCGTAACTGTCTTAAAATTTCTTTTAAGATTAAATTGATATTTAACTGAAGCAATGCTCAAATTTAATTATAATTTTGTACTTTTCGGCAATTACATTTGAAAATGTAATTGCCGAAATGTACAAAATTATTGTAATTTTGAAATTATATAATTTTCTGTTCCAAAATAAAGATCACTGATCTTTGTGATCAAAGAACTTTCTATCACTTTGATGGAGATCACTATTAGAGATATGTAATCTATATTTAATGAAATAATTGTATTAAATGAATCAACTCTATACACAAACACAACTTAGGTATGATAAAGAAAAAGTAATTATTTTAACCGAAATATAATTTTTAATGTCTTGTAAAGAAGAATCAATCATTAATTAATAATTCACGATATTGCATGATTCAATATGAATGGTTTCCCATTAAGCTCTTTAGTATATTTCATTACAAAGGCATTTTCCTTTGTAATGATATTTTTGTAACATATTTTGTTTTCTGATGTTTTTTACAAATTTTGTTATTTTGTATAAATTGCAAACCTGGTGCTTTTGCGTATTTAAAAGTTCATATGTTTATATATAAACATTTAGAGTGTAATTTTTGAACTGGCGTTTTTCATTTGTTTTTTTTACGTTTAAGAGATTAATAAACGTAACTCTCTTAATGATGCAGATAATTATTTGCGCTGTAAACACAATTAGAAGTAAAATTGCGTTTAGTAATCAGAATTTAAATTAGAGTATAAGTTGTGTTTGTGTATAGAGTTGATTAATTTTATACAATTATTTCATTAAATATAGATTACATATCTCTAATAGTGATCTCCATCAAAGTGATTGAGATTTCTTTGATCACTAAGATCAGGGATCTTTATTTTGGAAAAGAAACATGTTTTCAAAAATTGGTGTAGATAATACAATAATAAAATATGCATCATTTGTCTTGCCTAATAGGTCATCGTCAATATGCTTAGTAATTTATATACTGATGTATTAGTGTAGATAGTAATATTACCTATGAAACAATACATTTTTTGCATTTAGCCTTGCGGGTGTCTTATTTGTATTTTTTTAAGTCACACATGTGTAACAATATCAAATCCAAAGCATATGGAAAACGTGCCGTAGTCACAACAATAATCTCATTTAATCAAGTAGAATAGAAAATTTACTCGATTTATCATGTAAAAATGAATATTTCTCTGTATTTCGTTAATTGCTTTATTTAGCAACATATATCGTTCTAATTTATTTTTGTAAAGAATTTAATTACAAATTAAATTTTATTGTTTATCAAGTAATTTTTAAATTTAATGAAATTCGATTCATTTACCCTTATATTGTTTTACCTAATTAATATAAATATTGCACGTCTTATGAGAAATTAGATTTATTTTAACAAACTTTTATTATAATAAATTTATTATAAACATAAATTTAATAAATAATAATTTATTAATCAATAATTTTCCTAATAAATAATTTTATTAGGAAAACTAAAGCTATTTGTTCCGTGGAATAGCTTTTACACACAAACAGTTAAAGTGGAAGTTGATGGTCTATACTTGTTAATAGTGCCAAAGTCAGGTGAGTAAATAATTTATGATTAAGTGCATTGTTAAAAATTTTATAATTTAGACGTCAAGTATGATCGCGAAAAAGTCGAAAACGAAAATTATGATATAAAAATGCGTCAAATTAGAAGGGTTGAAATAATGCGGAAGGAACAAGAAAATATGGGTATATTTCTGTATTTTTCTATTTTTTATTTGGCATTATTTTAAATATTAAATAATAATTTGAATCGGAATGAGACATTCTGGGGCAAATAATTATTTTTGTATTTAAATGCCATTTCCAGAAAAAAGAAATAGAATATTTCTTCGATATTTCGTTCGCTTACCGCGGACATTTTCATAAAGTATTGTATATAGTTATATGAAAAAATAAAAAAAGAATTAAAAAATAACAATTATAAATAATTTTCAATAAAATTATTGATTATATTTTATAAATTATGTAAATTACAATATAATAATTTATACTTTTTTACTTCTTTTCTTTGCAGATTTGATCGAGGTCCACCTTTAAATCTAGGTATTTTTAATTGTAAGTCATAACTTTATTAAAAGACTTTAATTAGCATTGTTTGAGCTTTACCAAAAGCTGTTTAACGACATAAATTTTAATAAGTTGTTGATATATTTTATAAGTAGTTTAATGTTTTATTATATTATATTATATATTTATTATATTATATTATATTATATTAATTTTTGTAAATTTGAGGTTTGTTTTATCTCGTAGCGCTACAACAGAAAGATAACGTCGATATTTCAAAGGAAACAAATACATTCGCGGAGCGACTACAAATGCACATAGTCCGAAATTTAGATTTGACCATAAAGAACATACACATTCGAATGGAGGATCAGTCCACAAAGCCTAATTCTCCATTCACATTTGGATTGACCCTTAGTACTATACAATTAAAGGTATGCTTTTAAAAATAAACGAATTGTCGATTTAGTTTTTAGTTAAAACAAAAATATCGAAGCATTTATAAAGTGTTGTATTGATAAACTCATCATCACATTAAAATTTTCAAAATTACTTTTGAATGAATTTTAGTTTAACAAATAAGGATTTGTTAAATTATTATTTTACAATTTTACTAAATTAGGAAGAAAATTAATGTAGTAAGGTTTTCATTTCGAAATTTAATTTGCAAATGTCTAACTCTTTTGTCTTTTGTGAAAATAGATTCGCTAATTTGTTAATTATGTCTTTAATTTTTTGAAATTTAATTGAAAATGCATTAATTAAAGTAAATTCAAAAGTCTTAATAATGAAACAGTATTTTATCATATTTATAAATATATAATATTTATATGTCAGTGGCCCTTTAACAATATCTATAATCAGCCAAACCATATAACATATTTATTAACTAACACCGCAGTTAAGCTCTCATACAAGCATTGCGTATCGTTATAATTCACACTTAGACATTAAATTATAATATGTAAATGTTTTTTAAAGATTATTGTTTTTATTATTTTTATTTATTTTTTATTTGTAAATATTCATTGCTAACACGAGTTGTATTCCTAAAGTGGTCGGTTTGCTTTTATCCTCGTGTGGTTGTTTGAATACTATCAGCATCACTGTACACTACAATCAGCGTAGGTGGACCTCATCAGCAGTGAGCCTACGCCTACCTTTCGTGTTTCGGTCCTTTAATGATCTGCTGAAATTTTCCTCTGCTGCCTTTCTGTAAAAACAAACGATACAGTTTGTAAGGAAAACATTTCCACTTGTGCAAACTGTACGTTGTTTCCGTCTTTTGTAACAAAAAGACGGAGATAGCACTACAGTTGCCGGAAACAACCGACAATCTGTCTTTTGAATTTTGTTGACAGGAAACCGGAATCTGCCAGGTTAATAGAATAAATAATTGCATGCACGAGCGAGTATCATCATTTGGTCGGCTTTATAAATAATCCTCGTGTGAATTCTTTAATCCTAGATGCAGCACTGTACACTACAATCAGTCATGGTCCTCATCATAGAGGACCATGATGAGGTCCACCCACGCTGATTGTAGTGTACATTTATGCCGACAGGATTCAAACAACCATACGAGGATAAAATCAAACCAACCACTGAATAAATAATATTTAACTTTTAAGTTTATTCTCTTTTATTTTTGAGTATTTTATAAAAAATACTCAAAAATAAAATTTATTTTGAGTATTTATAAAAAATATTTTGTAAATTTCACAATATTTTGCTGATCACTTTTCGCATCATCAGTTTATCAGGATACAAATCCCAAAATAATGATAATGAGTTATTAGATTTGAGAAATCATAAAACTCAATTTTTATCTGAAACATATTAGAAGGAAATGGTAACGTTTTATTAAATAATTTAATTAAATTTTTTATTAAAATTCATAGTCTACAATAACTGCATTTTGTTTTGCGTTAAAATTTATTCTATATGAACAATTTAAACATTTTCGTTTGAACACTTCCGCCAATTTAGGAAATTAATTTCGTATTCTAAAATCTATATATTTGAGAAATCTTTTTAATCTCGTGGATCAAATAGTTAATTTAATAGATAATTAAATATCGTGGGGCAAATATTTAATTTAATATTAAATTAATGAAGCAGATAGTTAATTATCATGCATGTCTATAAATTTATTGTATTTTAAAGATTATTATTTTATCAGCTAATTGCTTGATTTTATGATTATTATATTGTTGTATTTGTAATGCAAGTGATTTTATTAAAGAAAATATAAAATCGCTCTAAAAATATGTATCTGTAAATAGTCAGCTACGTTTGCTGTTCTATGACTTTGTGATCGTTAGCACTGAGTTTTGATTGGAGCTTATAATTTTCGATACTAAGTTTTGTGGCTTTATATAAATTGAGAAAGTAATCACATATTTACATTTTATAAGTTTGTTGCTTCTAAATGTTCCAACTTTATGACATGAATGCAATTTAACGCTTCTGTTAATTTATTTTAAATAGACGACTGACGAGAATTGGCAACCTGCAACTCTTGCTAGCGATGCTCCGTTCGTTAACAAGGTAAGCTTTCACCGACGTGCTTATATTTACTTTATCTCGTTTTTAGCTTGTAGAAGTTGTAAAGTTTAGTTTATATTGGAACAGCTCAGATAAATGCTTGTCACAGCTTCCTAATGATAAAATAATTGTAAGCAATTTAAAACAAAAATGTTCGTTACAGTTTCATTGTAATTTCATTGCAATTATAATTTCATAAGTTCATTGTAAAAAATAATATTCATTTTGATTAAGCATACGATTAACATTATATGTTAAATGATAATATTACATGTTAATCAACAATTATGATTAAACATATCATTACCATTATATTAATTAATCTTTTATTATGACAATTGATATAATATAATAATGTTATAATAATGTTAATATAATAATGATATATTAATGTTATAATATCTCTACTTTTGACGCGAATGATTATATTTTAATTTTATAGATATAATCGATCCATTTATTGTATTTTGTGACAAGTTCTTTGTATATTAAGGTTATGTTAATTTGTATATTTCGATAATAAGACTGTTTTTCAGTAAATCAAAAAGTTTTGTGGCATATTGCATATTTAAATTATTTTTCCTATTATTTTTTAATTGATCACACTATTGATGCTTCAGTAAAATCAAATCCAGATAGCTCTTAGCAACACACATATGGTCAAACAATACTCTAGTTTATATTTATTAAAATCCAATAATCCAGCGACACGTCGCTATCGAATCAAATTACAATTCATTACCATCAGTAGCTGAGCACAATAATTTGCATATTCCCGATTTCACTTTGACCTTATTTAATTGCAATGTATTAATCTTTTACCGTCTTCAATGAAACTTCAATATCTTAACTTTACAATATAATACATGACTTATATAAATGATAATGTAAAATCTAAAAATGTAAATTCAATATTTTGGATTTTGCATTTTGATTTTCGCATTCTTTTATCGTTTACTAAAAAACTGTCATTTCTTATTAAAGCTTTAGATTTTGATTATAGAACGAATTAGAGAATCTTATACCGAATGATCAAACTACAACAGCTATGGATTTTAGTAGGATTTTATTGTCTTGGTTTATTTCAACATTTTAAGTTTCTTTCAGTACTGTCGCCAATGAGTGTGGATGCCAAGTTAAAGATGGACACAAAACCGAAGCTTAAGAACTTTAAAGAACCTATGATTATATTAAATACTACACTAAAAACCATTCGCTTAAACTTGATCACTTCTCAGGTACATTCAAGTGTTTTTTTATTACAATCTTTTGATATTTTGTCTGCGTTAACAAAATATAATAAATTGATTTGCTTAAAAAATTGATTGAATGTAATGTTTGGACTTTCAAGTTTGTACAAAAGTATTTGCTAGAATAAAGTTCTTTGGCTTATTTTAATCAATAAATTTGACTTGCATTTCCGTATTGTTACTTGCTGAATAGAAATTATTGATTTGTTCCATTGAGATATATACAATAATTTGGAATGTTTAATAATTATGCAAATTCACCATTTCAATCGTTTATATATTCGTGTTAAATGCTATTATTGGGTTTGTATATTTCGCCAAGTTTTTTAAAGTTTTTGATTCAAATCGTAAATAATTTGTCTTACACGGTCGCTATGGTTCTTAACATTTCAAAACAAACTCTGCAATCGCTTTGAATGAAATGAATATTTTAATCTATAAAACGATTGATGAACATAAAGGAATATCAACAAATTACTCAAAATTACTCGAAATGTTTGAAATTATTTAAAATTATTAAATAATTTATTGGTAATTTACGCAATTATCTGATATATTATCAAATCCATGTGATATTAATTATATTAATAATAGTTAATATGATGATATTAATCAAACTTATGATCAATTGGATGCTTAAAGTGACCCATAACATACTCTTTATTGTTCTAAAACTAAACGTGTAAACATTTTTTCAATTTTGACACAAAGAAAATACGAATATAAATTTTTCAAATTCTAGAAGAATCAAAACCAAATCGATAATTAAAGTAAAATAAAATATCAGTAGTAATTTTTATTATACAAAAAGTCAGTAGTTAATTACTTTTAGTTTTTATCTAATTATTTTGCCGTTAATCCCTGTATGGAAGCGGGGTCGGTTCTCAATGTATGCGTTCTCCATTTCGCACGATTTTGGGACAGAGCTGGGTGCAATCGAACAGTTTGTAAATACTTGTGTAGTGTGTTGAACAATCTCTTTTTTGGTCGTCAGATCATACTTTTAGTTTTTATATTTTTATTAATTAAAATATTAGTTGATAACATTATTTTATTGATATCAATAAAATTTAAAATATTCATATTTATCAAAAATTTTGGAAAGCAAATTTGGATGTTGGAAAAACGTTTGCTGTCCAATAAAATATTCACTTATGTTTCGTATGTTATGAAACATTAATTTATTTCATAATATTTAAATTTGTAACATCAGTTTGCGCCGACATTAGTAATGTCGACGCAGGATGATTTTTGTTGGTAAATCGTGTTCAACTAATCCGTGACGATACTCGTTTGCAGACACATGTTTAGGATTGAAGCATAGAGCAGTATAACATCCTTACATTTTGTAGATTAAATTTGTTTAAATGAAGAGGTGATTACGTAGAGTAATGCATAATATCTAATCATTTTGTATAAATTAACGATATAATTTAAAGGGATAAGTTTAAGTAAAAATGTATATTTTTATCTGTTTTGATATTTTTTAATTTCAATTAATATTTATATATTAAAATATTTTATTTAATTAATTTTTTAAAATATCAATTAAATATTAGTTATTAAATGTTTGCGGCATTAAACACAAATTTTATTTATTAATTAACGTTTATTAATTTGAACATTCATTTAATTTAAATTAATTTAGTATTTTGATATGTTGGACTTTATGGAAGCATATGAGTTTCGATCAAAAACCTTTAAATATGCACCATATCGCCATTGGTTAGAAGAAGGTGAAGCATCTAGATCAAAAAGACGGTAATTATGTGATGATATATTCTTTGGAAGATTTGTAATTATTCCCAGATGGAAATTTGCAATTGATGCTATTTTGGACGACACTGTAAAACCAAAATTTGATTGTTGGAAATGGGAGAACATGAAGATTCATTTGAAAATGTGTAGAGAATATCGCAAGTTATTTGTCCGTGAATCAACTAATAAGTTGTCAGATGTTGATGCAGCCAGAATGAGGGTTACATATTATTTTGTTTTAACATCTTAACATTTGCTGATTTGTTTAGGAATTAGAATTAAAATTAAATATTTTCAACCTTACTCTTGTGCGTAGCAGTGCTCAAAAAGAGGTAAATTTTTCAATGATTTGGCAATTAGATATTATTTATAATAATATCAATTAGATAATATTAATAATAACATAATATATTATTAGATAATAATATAATATCTAATAATTTTAGATATTATTTATGCATGCTTATAAAGTCAAACACAGTTTGTCTTACATTTACTGTAAACAGACTATTTTAAAACCAACAATTTATGCTTTTAAAGAATGCAACATTAAAAGTATTTTTTAAGAATTATAATATATACTGGTTTTGACACAAACGGTTATAGAAGTTTCTGTAAAAAACGGTTATGGAAGTTTCTGTGGCTATCATTTTTTAATATTCGCTAGCTTTTATGCGCTTGATTTGTTAATTTCCAGTTGTCGTTTTTTATATTTGTAGTTTTTCTGTGAAAAGGTCTATAACTTGAAAAAGTTAAAATAATATATTTTTTTTTCAAAATTAACTAGATAGTATAATTAATCGTGTTCTACGCTAACAGTATTTATCAAAATGCAACTGTATCCTTATTAAAATTACATACAATCAAATTGGCAACTAAATGAAGTCTAGTGATTTATCATATTATTAATAGCACATCTTTTTATTATTAAAAAATAAATATATTTATTGAATATATTTACAGCATATACAACACTTAATATACTGTGTTTTATTTGATTTTTTCTCTTATTTCAGAATATATACTTCAGGTTTTTTGAGAATTTTGTTTATACGTCGTGTTTTATTCAGTTATAATTTTTCCCTGTTTTTCTGAAACATTAAAAGTTTTCAAAATTAATGATAATGAATAAAACATATTAAAGAAACATTTATTTATTTGATCGTTATTAGGTAGATAAACGATTAGAAGATTTACAGAAGAAGAAAACATGGGGTGCATGGGTGCAAAGCTTTTGGAAGCAAGAAGAGGAAACAGGTTTAATATCATTTTCGCTTTCTTATTAAAATCTTTACTGTAATCAGCAGCAATTCGCCACTGCGTTTACGCTTTCGTATTTACATTTATACAGTCCACAAAACAAAAATTTATTTCAAGCACAAAACACTTTTAAAACTAATAAGTCGCATTAATTTAAAGTAGATCTACATTTAGCTATAGAGATAGCTTGCCCACAATGACAAGCTATGACTTTCGGCGTAAATGCATATGTTTTACAGGTTTTCAAAAACTATAGTGGATTGACTCTTGAAGCGTTTATAAAACAATTTAAGAGTTTCTTAATCTTCTGGAATTGATTTATTTTCAATTGATTTATTTAGTCAACATTAAAAATCAAATAAATGCAGCCAAGGTGATTGCGAGTAAATCAAATTGATTGTTAAATTGAGAAATTTGCAAATCGTCTATCCGTCAATAATGTCCGCGCTTTCATGACTTCCAAATTACTGTCTGGAAGTTTGGTTACAAAGTTAACCTCCTATTCACCTCTAAGTGGAAATTATTTTGGAACTACATGCGAATCTATTTTGCGTACGTATTTATACATCTATTGCTCAAATTTGCCATATCTCAAAACAACGAAAATAGTGCAGAGCCAAACGATCAATTTATCTTGTGATCTTTTGATATTTACGAAAGAAATAAGGTCCATTATAAGCGATCGAAATGTTTTTGCGACTGTCAATAACATTTTTGGACGAGTCCTAAAAACCCGTTATCCACGAAAAGTGCACGGTATGTCCGATGTATTTAAGTGTTGAGAGAAATTTTGATGAAACTATTCCAGGGATCCGACATTTTAGTCAAACGGACTTTTGTTTTAAAAGTCTGGAGATTGTATTTTTCTTTGTGTTCCAAATAAAACTACCTGCACATTTACGATGATTAAGAATAATTTACACTTTATGTTTTATTCTTTTAGTGGAATTATCAGAAGAAGTTACAGAGGCTGAAAAGTCTAAGCTTTTCGAAGCTATTGGTTACGTAGGAGATGAGACTTCATACTCATCTTATCCTAAAGAGGTTTAAATTTTTGTTTTTGTAACAAAACTTTAATCACTAAATTTAGTATATACAAGCTGTCGCGGAATTTACACTTTCTGAGTTAAGCCTCACTTTCTGGAAGTCATTAAATAATGGACGGTAGAATTATAATGTAAAAATATTGACAATTTATTCATTTTTTCTTCTTAGATCTTCTAAAGGTAACACTCAAATTCTTACAGCTCAAGTTCTGGATAGCTTTGTCAAATTAAGCAGGAGACCCACACTTAATGCTTTCAAGTAATGATCATTTAAAATTTGATACGCTCGTTATTTATTAATATGGACATTACAACGAAATAACACGATAAATATTCATATAGCACGTTATATTAATAAATTAATACAACGATTTCTACTTGTATCAAGTAGAAATTTAAAGTTCAAGCATTCAATGAATCTCCATTGTTAAAATCAGATTTAAAAATCCCAAAATGGCATTATATATTATGTATTTATGTTGTAGACTTGAATTAATGTATTTCTTTATATTAGTTAATGATGGTTTCATAGACATGAAATATCATGTATATATCATATGTCATATCATATTTATATATCATGTCTATAAAAACATTATTAACTAGTTTTTAATTTATTTGGCTGTGTATGAAGGACGGCTCTTTCACATTATTTATCGCTTTAAAATTTTAATACTAATTAATGCTCAGAAAACATGTAATAAAAATTCATAAAAAGCATTTTAAAAATACATTTTATAAATACCTCTAAATATCGAAGCCTCAAATTTTTAATAATTTTGATTTATCGTATTATTCACAGCCTCAATTAATTCATTTTATTCGATTTAATAAAGTGAACATTTAATTCATTTACCTTTTTTTATTGGATGTTTCTCTTTTTAATCAACGTATTTTGATGGTATGAATCTTCCATTCATAATTGATATGTCATCAATTATGAAAGATGATTAAATAATAAAAGGTGATTTATAGATTTTCTAACTCTAAATTGGTTAACGTAAAATCGTAAGCATTAAAATCATTTTTTTGTATCGAATAATTAATTGAATGATTACGTTATCGAAATAAATTGCAATTGATTTCTTCAATTATTTACACTCAATTTTATTTAATTTGCAATTTTATGTTTTATTTTTCTATTAAAAATAAAAAATAGAATAGAGAATAAAAAATAGACTTTAAAATATGATCAAACTTTAAATTTTAAAAAGCTGTTTAAAATATATTAAAAGTTTGAAAAAACTTAAATCGTAATTGTCTACACAATTTAAAAGTAATGTTTACATTTTTCGATTATTAATCACTAGATTAATAATCGAAATTATTTATCAAGATATTAAATATTAATATTTAATATTTAATATTAAGTTAATATGCATTAATTTCTATACATTTCTGTATTGATAATAACCAAAGAGCTATAATTAATTATAAAATTGGTGTCATATTTTATATTTGTGGTTTCCAAAAATTTAATTGTCTTTAGTTGGTTGTGTTTGCTAGCCTCATACACTTGACAGCGTTTTGCTCAACTCAAGTATTCATGGATGGCAATCAAAATAAACATTAAACTCTGGAATTATATATAGTGATATAGTAAACATCATAGTAAATATAAAACATTAAACTATATACAAATTTATAAAACTATATACACACTTATATACAAACTGTAGATTTTATATATAAACTATATATATAGTTTATTAAACTATTTATAAACTTTATCATAGTGATATAGTAAATAGTAATTTTATTGATTTATAAAACGATCAGAATCTAAATAGATAAATAATTATATATATTGTATTTCTCTAGTATTTCAAATATTTACTGAACCTTTCCAAAACATCTGTGCTCTGTTGAGAGTTTTTTTTATTTAACGTAGAACTGATCTACAGATGAAAGAGGTTCGATTTCTTGGACTTGATGAAGGCAACGGTCCTGCCCCTCTTGTCGTCACTAACGAAACAGGTAGTGTGAATGATGCACTTTTAAGTGCATCATTTGAAACAAACCCCATGAACAGTGACGCGAAATTCTTTTTTGGAGCAAATTGTTCATCCGTTGGAATATATTATCATTCGGTATGTATTTAGCTTGTCAAAATAAATAACTAAATAATTATTATTTAGTAAATAATGCGTTAAATCATTTAAAAAGATAAATTATAAAATGTACTAATTAATAAATTATCAAAATGTTTTTTAAACTTTTGAATTAGTGATTTCAATTGATTTTAAAATTACTGATTTTATTTGACATTTAATATAATTAGAAGAAATTACATCAATCGTTGATATATAATTTGTAGATATCATTCTTACCGTTTTGTTTTTACCATTATAGGTATGATTTTACAATCATTTGTACGATTATTTTCATACACTAACTCAGGGCTCTAATCACTTAAGCTCAATATTGTTTGATTGCAAAAATATACTTGTTTTGTGAAACGAGTATTTAAAAAACACGTGTCAGATCATTTTTATTTTATATTTTATAGTATCAAATTCTCTTAATTATAATTTTTATATTATAATTATGTTGATTGACAAATTTTTAATTTTAGAAATTTTAAAATTCAAAACATTTCCTAAAAAATGAATGATTTATTGCTTAAAAATGCCAGAATAAAAAATAAATTATTGATATACATGGTTCTTTAAACTTTTAAAATTACGATTTATTAACTTTTTTATATTTTAATGATGTCGTCTTCAGTATAAGCATTTCAGATTATTTTTTGAATTTTTATAAAAAAACCTTTTTTTAATTACAAATTGGTTTGTTTTTTTGCTAATTGGTTTGTAAAAACTGTTAGCAATAAAATAAAAAACAAATTTGTTTCGTATTTCATAAATTTATTAGTGAACATGCATTATTTATATTAACCTATATTTTACTTTCTTTATCCAAGGAATCCATAAATTGTCTAGTTTCATCGTTCGTAACACGTGATCGCAAGCAACTTTCAAGGTACAAATACCTAATTGGTAGTTTTATGCTATTTTGAGTTTCAGCATGAAAGCGGCCGCGTATTCAACATATGTTGAAGCGAAACAGCGAACAAAGTTGCTTTTAAAGCATAACTTAGAGCACGTTAAACTTCTTGACATTGATATCTATTTACGGTCATCATATTTCATTTTACCTAATCTGGGAAAATACTCAAAGTACGTATATATAATTTCGAAGCATTTTGGGGCAGTGGCATTTACTAATTTATATTAATGTAATTAATAAACTATTGACTCTTTAGTTTATATAAATTCTTTCGATTAGAGTTAAAATGACAAATTTATGCTTCGTAAAAACTTTGACATCAATGAACACTTAAAATGATTAACTTACCAAAATTTCAATGTCCAATACAAATGTAGAATACTAAATTGTGATACATTGGTTATGTTAAATAAAAACCTTACTTAGCATTTATGCTGTCCTTATTAATTGTATTCAATCATATTTATTAATAATAAATTATTTGCTTATATTAGTATTGGTTAACCAATTAAACTTCAATGATATATGCGATATTCCTTTATCGTATTAGTGTGATTGGATTTTACCAAGCTTGTTTAGTACAGAATACAATATTAAAACCTATTTTATTTGTTTTATATAAATTAAATCAGTTAACCGATTAAAAATAAATGTTTTTTTTTATATTTTAAATGTAAATTGTTATATATTAATAAATAAATTTATCTTTATTTTTTATAAATTAAAAATAAAGATAAATAATTATAAATAATAAATAATTATTTAAGACTTTATACAATTTATATTTATATGACGAAAAAATTTAAAATTGAAATTAAAATATAAAATAAAAATTTATTTTTGTCGATTGACTAATAAATAATGTATCTGAATAAGAAATAGAGCTCACGGAGTTTTATAAATACATTTTACCTTTATTTATTTCGAGTATAGATAATTGATATATTTGATATAAAATAAATATATTTAAAAACGATTATTTATGATTTATTTTTGGCCCAAATAAACAAATAGCTGATAAAAATAAATTAATATAAAATTTTTAAGGTTATCTTATCCGTTTCGATTTTTATTATTGGTAACCGTTTTTCGATTATTGGTAACCGTTTTTAAAATTTGCAAAATTAGCTAGGAATGTTCTGATGTAATAATTTTTAATCCTTAACCGCAGCGCGTAAAATTACAATTAACGATATCGAAAATACCTAATTAAGAAATAACTCTGACATATGCTTCTAACAACGGCAATCCAACTTTATCTTAGAGACAAGATAGTAGTGTATACTTAAAATATTTTATATTAAACCTTAGTCTAAAGATCTAAATCGATATTTACATATCGATTCACATATTTGATCTATTTACAAATTACATGTCTAGATCTAAACTTATATTTATCTGGCGATTAGGTATTTAGGCGACATGAATTACTTGTCGCGTAAAATTACAATTAACGATATCGAAAATACCTAATTAAGAAATAACTCTGAGCACAGAAATTAAACTTACCAGAAAACTATCAAATTTTGAAAAACCATTGGATTTATTAAATTTCTTTGAAATTTGTGCAATATTGCATTTTGGTGATTATAATAAATCAATTATAAATTTTAATTTTTTTAAATTTTGATTTAGCATTATTATTTTTCATTTTTATTGTTGTAATTTTATAATTATATTAAATACTGCTGTTGGCCTATAGATAGGATTAAAACAACGTGCAGTGTCATCAGAAATTTCAATTGTAACAATGACTGCACATATATTTATTTTTTCGTTATGTTATGTATTTATAATATAGCGTATATATAATGAAACGTACTACTTGCAATTTGTAGCTGATGAATCAGTAGCTGATGAGGTCAACCAATACTAAAATGTAGCCTACTACTTTTAAATATTTAATGCCAATAAAAACAACGGGCAGTGTCATTAGAAATTTCAATTGTAACAATGACTGCGCAGTTATATTAACTTAAAGTTAGGAAGTAGTAAACTATAAATGACTAGTTTGATAATAGAAATTAATTGCAAATACAGGTAGGTTTACCAATTGGAGGTTGATCATTCCCCTATCAACGCTGATTTAGTTTGAAATGATAAATGATTTCAATTAAATTTGCAAAATGTAAGACGAAAGCCTTTCATTAAAACTAAATGCCAAAAAAGCAGACGAGTCGAGTGATCGTCAGCCAACATTAAAAGGATTGAAACGTGAAACGAAGGTATTGGATCAGTAGCTGACGAGGCCCACCAATACTTAAATGTAGCGTTTTGCTGTTGGCATATACAGGATTAAAGTAACGTGCAGAATAATCATCAAAGTAGTCAAAACTTTCAATTGTAACAATGACTGCACATATATTTATTTTTTCGTTATGTTATGTATTTATAATATAGCGTATATATAATGAAACGTACTACTTGCAATTTGTAGCTGATGAATCAGTAGCTGATGAGGTCAACCAATACTAAAATGTAGCCTACTACTTTTAAATATTTAATGCCAATAAAAACAACGAGCAGTGTCATCAGAAATTTCAATTGTAACAATGACCGATATATAATATATATAATTAATGACTAATATAATAATATTTTATCTATTATTCATAATATATA